>JNEY01001340.1:13864-28915 GCA_020875895.1 Aphelenchus avenae
CCCCCCTCCCTGTAATATTACACGTGAAAAATCGATTTTTAAGCACGGTGCTAAGCAATCTTAAGCATTTATTGAGCAGTTCTAAGCAAAAAAACCTGTTAAAAGTGTTAAAAAAGAGTCAAAAAATGCCCGCCGCAGGCTGATACCAACCAAATTTAAGTCAAAATTTGCAATATATAGTCAAAATTTGCTGTGTCGGCGCCTAGCGACAGGCCTTCATTTTATCTAGCGCTGGTTACGTAATCAAGGGCCTGACCCCTCCCTCCCTCCCCGCAATCAAATGTAATCAGAGGCCGACCCCTCCCTCGCTCCTGTAATATTACATAATTTGTGGACGCTCCCTGAGCGAAGCGAATCTAGTCTGGTCGTGCCTAGTTCGGCTCCAGCTAAAATTCTGTCGCATATTCTTTTTTTTGCGGTAGAGGTCTTGCCATCGCCGTATAGCCAAAAGTCAGGAAAATCTGTGAAGTCCCCCTATGCACCCCCGTCCTTCTCTGATCGGCAATCACCGCCCGCAGGTGCTCTATGCGTGCTAATCAGCTACTAACCCGTTCTAACCGTGCCAAACCGCTAACACTCTCGCTTATGCAGTGCCTACGTCCTTAGGCCACCACCATGACCGCGGAAGCACCACGGAAGCCGGCCAGGTCGCGATCGCCCGCCGCCTTCATCGCGTCGGCGATTCATCGCTCCTTCGGAACGCCTAGGCGTGGGCGAAAGCCAACGTTGAAGAGCGCCTTCTCCGTGGATTCCGGCCCCGGCCCGACGGACGACCGTGCCCTTCTGGTTCCGTGCGCGTCGCCGGTGAAGCGATCCGTGAGCAGCGCCGCCGCGCCGCAGTCGACGACGCGTCTCGGCATAAGACGCGTTTCGAAAAGCGTCTCCTTCCAGGACTTCATTCGTCCGTCCGCTATTCGGCAAGCGTTTCTCTCGCCGAAGCGACACAAAGGCGGCGGATCCACATCGGCCCTGTGTGGTGAAGGAAGCGGCTCACCGCCGCATACGCTTCGACAGTCGCTCAGTGACTACGTCGTCGGCGGTAAGTCGCCTCGGAAGGCATAGACATGACATGCGGCGAACGGCTTTTGACTAATACTGGCATCTCTAGTGCCGCGTAACACGCATTCGATGCGTTTTAATATCGTTCAGTAGTAGCTAACAGGCGGTGTGCTGACATCAAGGCTGCAGTTGAGTTCAGTCGGTCAGTTTTGAGGCATTTTCTGCATTCATTTTAGGTTTCTTGGCAAAATTTAGTTCCAAGTACCTTTTCAGTCCGCCGCTAGACGCTTGGTGAAGCAATTTGCATCATATGATGATCATGACCAAGAGGAACCTTAAAATATTTTGCTTAGCCGATTTAACCGAGCTAGGCCTAGCACACGACTAGAAGCACTTTAAGCTTTCTAAGTCCTGTGGGCACTACGCTTAGGCTTTACAAGCATCGGCAATGTTTGGGCCGATGGAAAGCGTGTCATAGGGAATACATAGCTAAACCGACGCGCAATTGAACACTAACGAACCTGGCGTCTGTTAATCAACATCAACAACTTCCCTTGTCCTTCTTATGTTGTTAATCTGTGAGAGACGAAACAAACGTGCATGTTTCGTCTTTATACGCGCCTTGAACAAACAAGACTGATCTGCAGCGCGGCCAAACGGGATCGAAATGAAGCGCGAAATTTTTACGTCAGCCGCCGAACACTAATAGGATATTGTTTTGTCCTCGTCTGAAGGGCCCTTTTTCAGAGCGGCCTTTGTTGGGGCCACTCGTCACATTGTTGTCCTTCCGTCTTAAGATGTGTCGGCACATTCTAAGCGAACGGCTCCCGGCTATTGGCCCGTTCTAAGGTTTCGTAAAGTTGTGTTAGAGCTGTCTGAGCTCTTCGCGTCAGAATGCTGAAATGCGAAAGCTGCTTCTGCATAGCGATGGGTAAGCATTATGAGCATATGGAGGTAGTACGGGATCCACTGTATTCGGTTTATCCCTCAGCATAAAGTCCATCCCCTTTTAGCAATTGACCCGGTCAAACTTAAACCCACCGAAGCGCAAACGAAGTTACTTTTGGAGTCTAGTCAAGCTAGTTGATTGCGGCTTACCACTAGCACTGAGCATGGACGTCGAACATTATAACGCCGCTTAAAGATAGCCTCCGGGAGTGGAGCGCCCAGAAAGTATGTAGCTGAGCATGTGCATCTCGCTATGCCTAATCCTGCAGCATGGTTTTTGCCTACAGATTCGTGCATAATGAAGGGCTTGTGTAAATGCGTCGCCACAACTCGGCGCTAACCGATCTTAGTTGGTACCATTCTATGTGCAATTGAGGGTCATGTAAACGTGCATGGTTGAAGCACAATAAGTTGCTTGCGAAAAATATGCCCGGCCAAAGTTCCAAAATGTGGACTCTTGCTTACATGCGATAGCGAGCGGTATGCATGCATGCACTCGCTTGTAACAAGGAGATAGTCCATGAAAATCTGCTCTGACAGACGGTTCAAGCTAGTGCTCGGAAACCGTGCCCGTTTCACGGCCGTTCCCGTTCCCCGTTTTTCACGAGGACAGGGAACGGCACGGGAGGGGTTTCACAGGGACGTGGAATGGCACCGGAGTGTGTACTGATCACTAGCTCAAGCATGGAGAATATGGACATAGCATCCATTTTCACGTCATCTTTAAGGGCAAGACGGCATCACGTAGAAAACGATGAGTTCAGGGCAAGTCCATAAACTAAGGCTGCGCATTAGGCTGCGGACTGGAGTCTGCGCGGGATGTGCTCTCTTCCCGTCCCCTCCCGCCTTCCCGTCCTTTAAAACGGTACTGTAGCACAGGACGGGACGGTGTCGACTCAAAGGCCAGGGATGAAGTTTTGATCCAGCTCCGCAGCACGAATTTGCGATCACACATTCGATGTTTGTTTTCTTATACGTTCGACTTCTCTCTCCGTCCTCGGTTCATGTTCAACCGGAAAATTCCCTCCATTGTCGTCCGCGTTTCCCTTTACTTCCGCGCGTTGTACGAAAGTGACCCTCAACATACATTATGAGCACGCAAGGAAGCGTCGGCTTTCCGTAAAGACCCCGCGATGTTGTACTTGCTTGTCGGCTGTTTGCACCGCAGCGGAATTTGTCGACGAAGACGAATCTGTTTCCTCTTTTCTTCTTCCGCTACCGCCCTGTGAAATCCGAGCTGGTCCCCGGCCGCGGTTCCTTAAAGCTTACGCTTGTCAGAACACAGCGCGCGTCATGTGTTCGCCGACCCGCCGCATGCAAAGTTTGCCCGCCGTCATGGATTACGGCTTACGGCTACTACGCTTTTATCATGCCGCCCGTTTTTTTCCATTCGAAATTAATTACGCTGAATAAGTGTTCGCTTTCCCGTAAAATTCACCTTTCTGTAAATTTTTGCTAGCTCATTTCATTTACGCTTTATCTTAAATCAACCGTAAATAAGAGGCCGGCCTCGCTACTTTTGAAAAGGACGCCAAATCCGGGTCCTGTGAAAAATGTCCGTGGCTTGGAATATGTCCACTGATTTTAGCTAATTAAGACATTCGAAGCTATGCATTATACACATCAGTGAAACGAAGGGTGTAAATTCGATCATTCTTTCGGATGCAAATGGCGTGCTCCTTTGTTAGGGGGGTCACTATTAAGCGTTTCAACGTAATTTTACTTCTCACAGTTTTTGTCTCTTCTAAATTCGGGCAAGACATGCAGCCATTATTGGCATTTGACTACTCGATCTTGTACCGTTTTCATCACGTACGAATGTCGAGGGGTTTGCTTCGTTCGCTTCGTAGCGCGCTATGCCGTTTGCTGTTGCATTCCGACTTGTCGACACACTCTCTCTCTCTTCCTCGTTCCGTGATCCTCATGCACCTTGCTCTCTACGTGATCTAAATGAGCGTACTAGAAACACTTCATGCACCGTGCTTCAAGCTCGTCCGTCTCTTCCAAAATGCAGCAAAAGGAACAAAAACCACTTGCCGTACATGAAATGGCTGTTTAGTGAAAGTTGTTTCGGTTCGACCGCCGATCCCTCGTAGCGAAGCATTGCTTTAAACGTAGTACAAAACCGGTCTTTCTGAAATGGCTCTGGCAACGCGTGAGTCGTACAAAATTCATTCCTCTTAGGTCAATCAACTCTATCGAGAGCCACTTTTTCTGTTTCGTTGAGTATCAGCTCTCATCCAGCAAATCGCGACGCAGTTCATGTCTTACACCTGCTGCTCCATGCTGCCTGTTTGGCTTGACGATGCTCTCTCAACGTTCGATTTGGCCTTTTAAACGTGGATGGTTCCCCAATCGCTACATTACCACGTTGTTTTGCGCTTAGGCGCTTTGCTGTCACGAAGGGATCCCTTTGCATCTGCGGCGCATGCACATTGACCCTCTCAAACAGCCTAAACCTAAAAGCCTTTCATCTTGCCATCCAATGCAGGATTTAATTACATCAAGAGTCAAACCGAGTGCTTCAAATCCAGGTAGTTGTTATAAGTTAATCAAGCATTGGGCAAGGTACGTACGCAGGTATGCACGATGGATAGTTCCCCATTCACCCATTAGGTAAGTAGGGAAGACCTGAGACAATGATCTCCGCAAGGTGCGAGTAGAGTTTTTCGTTGCGTCAGCTTGTGAATGGTCCGTCAGTTGGTTTGAGACGTCTCAAGAAACCTACTGGCTGGATGACGTTTGATGCGTAGAAGCACTCGTTACTTATGCATGCATTCCTACATGGCAAGTCTTGGTGCACGTGAGGCGAGCAAGCATGCTCTGCCTCAAGCACATTGTTTCGGTACGTGCTCGTCTGTGGGCACTCTCGTCTTTTTCTAGCAATGTAGCACCATACTTCGACAGATCTAATTCGGGGTTCACTTGATGGTGTTTGTTTGAGGGCCGCAGTCTTGGGCGGGGCCGTGGGATGCTTATTAAGTCATATAGTCAAGTTGAAAGATTCCACTACTTAATTTCTGCCAGCACACCAGGGTTGGGCGCCTATCTGGTCCGAAGACGATTCCGCTCCGATTACAAAATTAAGAATCGATTCCTATGCCCAAAATTACCGATACTCGATGTCTATTCCGATGTTAAGCCTAGAGTCACATTAAATTGACTGAAATGAGTATGTGACAAAGACGACGGAACTGGTCTTGTTGACGGATTGATTGATTCCGATTGTTGACTCCAGTCCGTGATTCGTCCGATACTGCTTCCCGGCCATCCCTTTTGCACGCATTTTACGGATACATTTTGAATGGCCCACATGCGGGTCGCGTGAACTCACATTCCCGCAGTCGCATGCACTGCGTAAACGTCGTCGACTAAACGCCTTTATTGGACGCATAAACGATTGGATTTATATGCGCATGCGGCACGCACATAATGCCCAGGTGTGCGCACTCGCGTCGCGGTGATTTATTAGCGGAAAATCGGCATTTTACCTCGCTCACACCTTGTGCCGAAACTGCTCACATTCGACGAAACCGACGATGAAGCGTGGGGCCAATATCCGGGCGGATTGGGGAATTAGCCGGCGAGCGCGCGCCGCCGGTGAAAGCCGAGACGTTTGTTTGCGCAATCGCGCTAATCGCGTCGGAACGGGCTTGAGCAAGAGACCGGCGCGGCCGCATCGGCACGTCCCGTGCACGTTGGCACTTGCGAGGCGCGGCTCTTTCTAAAGTTTTCAACCGTGTTGCGCTGGACCATGTCCCTTTCCGAGGAAGATTTTGGGGGAAGGGGGGGGGGGTTTCGACAGACTTCAGTATAGGAACCCACAATTCTCTAGCGTCAGTGGTGGGCGGGTCCCGGTCCCTGTCCACATCCCCGAGTCCCGAGGGTCTAGCTCCTGAAAATCTACTGCAGTTAGGCTTGACACAATTTTCGTTACAAAAAATTATGCCCATTTTTGGGCAAGTTTTGCCAAAAAAATGTTTTTGCCCAAGTTCGGGAAGCTTTCCGACAATTTTATAGCCTTCTGCCCCTAAATGCTTACATTTTAGCTCGGTCATGCTACTTTTCGGCAAATTGCTAATTATTTCCTGATAGGTCTGGGCTCCCTCCCTGTCCGAGGCCGGTTTCCGATTCCGATCCAAACACAAAATAGGTAAAACCCGTATGTCGATACTCGACTCCATTCCGACATGGGCAATGTCCGATGGTGATTCCGATTCCTGCCGAATCCAGGGGGCCAAAAGCAAAACAGAAAACGACGCTTCAGCACCCTCCGAGGGGCGTTAGGGGGTCATCATCAAACAGGGGACAGTTCGGTGGGATCCCTGCCCAAACCTAACCACTCCAAAGGATTTCTGGCCGAAATGACCAATGCCCCGGTCCGATAATCTTCGACGGTCGACACTTTGATGTGACGTCCCCTCGCTAGCTTGTCCTTGTCCTTCAAAGTAGGTAGAAGTGCCACTTCAAGCATCGAGCGAGCACCTTTTTTTCGGCCAGGATCACTTTTACCTGCCGGCGTGATTTGTGGCGGCACGCGTTTCGCTGCTGATTGCCCGCCGCGAAAAGCACTCGACGTGCACGCCTGGAGGACGAAAGCGGCGGCAAAGTTGTTCCAACCGTCACCCGAAGAGGGCCACGGGCGCCGCAAGTGAAAAGACCGCAGTCTTCTCGCGTCCGGCGGCGGGACGCTCGCGAGTGTGACGAACGACGGACGGCTGCACGCGGCAGTGGCGGTAACAGCTGCAAGCGGCGCTGCGGCGACGCCAGGTGCTGCCGCTCATCGAGGGGAAGTACCCGTGGACCTTTTCCCGGCCGCCGCCGCACGGATCGGGTGGTCGCCGCCGCTTGTCGGCCACAAGTGATTGCCACCGCCGCCGCCGATCAGCTTGAGTGGGCCCTGAGGCGAAGAAGGGGCGAAGGGTCGTCGTCGCCACCGCAGCGCCGCCGGAGAGCAGCAGCGCCGGATCAATCGACTCGGCAGCCGTTTGTCGCAGCCGCTTATCCCCACCGGCCGTCGTCGTCCGACCGCTACGACGAGTCCGTCTCGGATTCATTCCCGCTCACCCAGCGTCGAGTACACGCGCTAATGACGGCCCGCACTGTCGGAACTGAGTGGCATATTTATTGCACTTTTGCATGCCCGTTTCATCCCAAATGACTTCTTTATTTCCATGGTTTTTTTGCCGTTTCTCAGGCAGTTTTCGGACAAGATTTGACTCCATTTTTGGGCCCATGCCAGCTTGCTACTCAATTTTCGAGATACTGTTTGATGGGATAGGTCGGCCCGTTTGCGGGGACAAACGCCAAACCAAACGTTTCGCGAAGAAGATGCGCCACTTAGCCCAAACTCTTGGCTAGCTTTCAGTATTTCATCTGAAACACAAAATGTTCCGAACACCGACCGACAAATGGCACCAAAAATTACACCCAAAAGCGGGCACTAAATCGTGTCGTAATCGCATTAAAAAACTAAAATGCACCTTCCGACTTTTAAGGAATCAGAAAACCGCTTCGAAAAACTCAACTACGTACAGGGCCTTTTCGCCTCGAATGTTCTTGCCATTCTCAGTTCCGATAGTGTTGTTTTTCCTGCAGGTAGTGGTAGTCGGTCCAGCGTGCGCTGCACATTCGCGACACCATCGACGACTCCAGGACCGCATCGACCCCACGCTGCTGCCTTTGCTGCGTTCTACTATTCTCTGCGGCCTGCTGCAACGATTACATTGTGCGCTCCTTCAAGCATTCCGACGGCCACGACGGCGCCGCTCCCGGCGGCGGCGGCGCCGCTCACAGCGGCGCGGCGAGGCGCTGCCTGCGGCGGCTACGCACCGCCGTCTCGCGGCTCGTCTCGCGCTCGAGAGGGCCGCCCTCCGGCTCCAGGCAGTCGTCGTCGCATGACGACCGTCGGGCTTTCCTCGCGCGGCAGCCGGATTCCATCGACTCGCAGGCGAGCGCCGACTCCGTCCCTCTGCTGCACCTCAATCATGTTCAGCCGCCGACGGTTCGCGTCAACGTGAACCACGTGGACCGGCATCATCTTCACGCGGACGAGCCGCATCCGTCGACGTCCTACGATGTCCAGGCGGGTTCCCTGCCGCCGACGCCACAGCCGAGCCCCAGCCGGAATCGGCTACGCGTTCCGGGCAGCCATCGCCACCTGAATCATTCGCCGTCCTCCGCGAGTTCACGTCTGACGGTGCCCTCGCCAGCGCCATCATCCGGCTCCTCATTCGGAGGCCGCCCTCTACGTGGCTCCTTTCGGGAGCTCGCCGCGCTGCCGGAGGTGATGCGCGAGCTGCGCAAGCGGAGCACCTCCGAGATCACGCTTGTGCTGGACATACTGCGTGGCAGCGTCGGCTCGCCGACCTCGAGTCCCTGCGTGCACCCGGAAAGGGTCACTATGAGTACTGGCGACCTAGCGGTGGGCGCTGGGCGGGCGGGAAAGAAGCGGGCGCGCTGGAAAACCTTCTCGCCGCACCATGTACAGCGACAGATGCATATAGGTGAGTTTGGCTAGACAGAGGGATCGAGCTGTGTCCGATGGGAACCAATGAAGGTGATTGTTCGAAAAATAACTGTCTGTGTGAACGAACAGGAGAGTGTCTGCTCGCGTGCTTACCTAGCGAGTGGTGTCTTACGAATGCCAAGCCTAAAGGCCATGCCTAAACATACCCGTTAGACACAGGACGACGAAACCAAGCTGCATGTCAAGCATGTTGCCCGCGTTCATGCATAAGATTGACGCCTGTGATTCTAGGTTGTCTAGGTTTAGGCTGAGGTATAGGCTCAGTATTCTGGCTCGAAGTGGCTGCTAGCGCCTCTAGGCTTGTTCTTACGCTTAGTCTTGGGGCACCTAGGTTTAGGGTCAAACTTGGTAAAGTTTACAGATGTCAGCCATAAAATCTGCAAATTTGTAGCATCGGCCATACACTGAGTTAATCTTGCAATCACCCTTCTGGCCTAGCAGACTCACCTAACGCCTTGATATTTGTTAGATCACTGTGGGGATCCACTCTTTCCTACAAACGTACAAACGTGCCATGCCATTTTTAACCAACATGTCCCGGGTTTGCGAAAGTCCCTCTTCCAAAACGCGTTCAACACCATCCGCACGCTCGATCCAGCCTGCTTCTTCTTCTTGTTTGCTTATCGTGTCTTCGTGCACGCGGCCACTTGAATTCTGCGCGCCGCAAGCACGCTCTTGACTCTCTTGAAGTCGATGGTCTTGCAAGAGACGAACAAAACGCAAGCAACTTCCTGACGGCTCCCCGACCTATCCCTTCTTGTGACCTGCCCGTCCAAATCAGCGTCTTCTCCATTCCTTCCTGAATCTCTTCGTGTTCTGCCGCGATGAGTTCCTACCTGGAGATCAAAGAGAGCGCGAGTAAGAACCCTACAAAGGCTCCTAGTGTACGCCACGTACACAGCCAGCAGATGGGGAACCTCAGCGACATAAAGTACCGCCGGCATAAGTCCGGCCCCTCGCGCAGGGAGAAGCAGCGGATGTACCTGGCTCAACGTAAGTTCCGAGGGAACTAGACAAAAGACCCCGTGGGCTATTTTCTTCGTCATTTTTTTGTTTTATCATTTTGGCTTTTAGCTGTACGTTCTAATTGTTTGTACCAAGCCTTTTGACTTTAAATAGATCAAACTTTATAAAAACTTAAAATGACAAAGACAAGTCTATAAAATAATTTATTAACTACACTGCAAATTAGATCTTAAATTATGTAATTAACGGTTAATAAAAACAAACCCTGCTTTTGTCTTTACTGAACTTGATATTTATTTGCAATAATTTGGACTGCAAGCACTGCGGGTAGCTATGCAAACTGCGGCACTGCTTTAACTCGGTCCGAAGTAGTCCCACGGCAACAGCAAAGTTTATCATGGCGACGCCAACGACCCGCTAAGTCTTCGCCAAATTTGCGCACGCTACTAGACGCAGGCACTAGGCAGTAGATTCTTCTAGCGCCCTCTACGTGAGTACCCAGGGCATTCCTTCCTTTCAGTGCAAGAAGAGAAGGCGATGCAATCGGCGCCGTCGGTGCCCATCGACGCGACGCAGTTCGTTGCGTACGTCACGGAGCGACGCAAGAAGAGCATACTTTTCAAGGGCGAGTACCTCGTAAGTCGCGAGAATCTACCTTTTTAGGTCACCATGTGGGTTGTAGCATTTCAGTATCTTGTGACCCCGGAACTTTTTTTTTGGAGTGTTGTACTTTTTCAAACGCCTTGAGGCCGTAGAGAGATGATATTTGGCAAAAGTTTGTCAAAAATAACCCCACATGGCGAAGAATACTTCTGAACTTTTTTCTGGCCGACTACACGCTGGTTACGTTAATGAAAAACAGTGTCTCCTGCGGATGATTTTAGTGGCCCGGAATCATTCTAAATGTACCGGTTCAGATGGTCCTGAAGTCGATCGACCCGGTGAAGTGCACGACGGAGGTAGGAACTGCGCTAGCGGAGAAGAACGCCTATCCGTCGCTGCCCTACGACCACAACCGAGTGGTGCTCGAGACGAAGCCCGACGACCCCGACTCGCACTACATCAACGCCAGTTTCGTTCAGGTACGCAAGCGGCCACAATACCACACTTTAACGAGACAAGCATTGTCCGTTCTGTCCTACCGCAAGGCCTGTTTAGAGCTGGACCCGCGAGAAGGCTTACGTGGTCACGCAGTCAGTGAAGAGCAAGCAGCAGACGGCGGAGTTCTGGCGAATGGTCTGGGAGCTCGGCTCGAACACCATCGTCATGCTCACCAAGTGAGTGTTCGCTGCTTAGCTAGCAGAACTAGCGGCAACGGTAACTTTCTTTTGCCTCTTCTAGGATCTTCGACTTCATGCGGGTGATGTGCTTGCAGTACTGGCCCCAAACGCGGTTCCAATTTGGCGACTACGACGTGGAGACGCTCGAGACCAAGACCTACGCTCACTTTGTAAGCCCTTCTATCGTAGGGCTTGCTACCGAAAGCGTAGGGACCCAGTTAAAAGGCACTTTCGAACGATATTGTTTACAATTACATCGGGGAAATTGCATGTTTGGGCTTTAAACAGAAAACGTTTCGAACGGCTTTTATTGTCATAAAAATAAATTATCTTCGGTTTGCGCTTTTAAGTTCCTATATTTTTCTTTGTTTTAAATATAGAATTTTTACAAAGTTTTCTTAATTATGTTTCCAGATAATCCGGACGTTTCGCATGAAGCGCGTGGACGACCCGGACGGTGCGAGTGCGCGCACCATCAAACACTTTCACTTCACTGAGTGGGAGCTTAACAGCTTCCCCTACATCAGCGCATTCATCGAGCTTCGGCGTCGCGTTCGCCAATGGACTACGCAAGCGCCGGTCGACGGACCCATCATTGTGCATTGCAGGTGAGTAGTGCTCTCATAATGCATCGTATATCCCTGACCGCCATTTTACTAGTCACATTCCCCCATACTTGCAGTGTTTTCCCTCAAAGACTCTTGGTATTGCCCTCTTAAAACGTAGTACCAGGGGCAACCTAAGCTCAGACGAAACTCTAAGGGAGGGCGAGTGAGGGAAGTCTAAGCCTGCCCAGTGTTGAACGAAGTTTGAGCTTAAGCCTAGGCACTAGGCGTAGGATTCGGTTTAGGCATTGTTTCAGGCTTAGGTCTAGACTGAGTCCATAGAATCACTTTAGGCTTAGGCCGGGGGTTAAGCTTAGAAATTGGTTTGGGCTAGGTTCTTGGCTTAGGCCGGTATGCCGACGTTGTGACGGGGGAACGTTTGATTCTTATCAGTAATAACTTTCTAACACCATCGTATCAATAAGTGCGTTCGTAGAGTAAAAAGTAGAAGGGGTAGTTTGCACATCGCGTTAATTTCCTGCTTGTCGGACGCCTGGCCCGATGGTGTCCGACGTTTGTTGACCCAAGTGTGCGAAACGTGCTAACGCCGGATGAATAATGGCCTTGACGTCATCAACGCCGCTAAACGGCTGCACCGCGTCCAGGAACAGCTGCCGACCGCCGCATCGGATTCGATCGATCCGTTGCGGCGGGGAAGCTGCGTACCCAGGACGCGGGACACCTTAAGTCGCACTTTGAAACACGAGGTCTGTCATTAGTGGGGACACATACCGGCGTAAAACCGACAACGGCCGAATGATTGGACATGAAAAGCGTGGGGAAGTGGGCTACTTAAATTCGTAGTGTTCATGGGCGGGAAAGCAAAAGTGTCGTACATAGTCCCAATAAGGTAAATTTGGAATTTTCATAATTAAGTTTAAGGTAAGCTAGGAATTAAAAAATTCATTGTATTTTATGTGAACAACAAAAGCTTAGAAAACCGTAGTCGGTAAAAATAAAATACGAAAAACACTGCGATATGATGCATTGTCATGCGTTTTTAGCAACGGCGGTGGACGTAGCGGTGCGTTTCTGGCGCTGGACGCAAATCTCGAGCTTAAGCAGGTAGGCATCGCATTCGGGGTACCCAAAGACATGCTCTTACTTTGTCCAGCGCAACGGGGTGGTGGACGTGTACGAGTACTGCAAGACGATGGTGAATTCCCGAAAGGATCTCATCGACTCTGTGTCTCAGTACCGCTTCATCTACGACGTGCTCTATGAGGCGATTCTCTGCGACGTCGAGCCGCTCGCAATGTACCAGCTGCGCGATCGGAGCAGTATGTACCGCTCGCGGAAGGACCGAGAGCTCATGGAGCTCCAGGACGCGCACGAGAAGAAGGTGCGCATTAGCCAGCCTTACTTAGGGGTTCAGAACCGTCTTTAGCTTCTCTTCATGCTCACTCTACCGCTACGGGTCGGCGACTGCGCGGGTGGACATCGTTTGGAAAACCGTGGAAAGAACCGCGACGTTATGGTCGTGCCACGTAAGTAACTTCAACACCACGTACATCACGTGACCTCGCTTAATCCCCGCACGTAGGCAGAAGCTTATGCCAGCCAAGATTTAGGCTTGCCATGAGTTTGTAGGCATAGACTTAGACCTGCATAGATTCCGTACGGGTCCGTACCGTACCGTAACCTTAATGAGTGCGGTAGGGGTTCGGTATGGATGGGTCCGTCCACTACGTAAGACGGTACAGCTTTGAGTTTTTCGATATTAGCACGTAGTACGGGCCGTACCGTACTGTATTACGGCCCGTACCTGTACTGAATACGATACGGAGTGCGGAACGGTAGTACGGTACGAAAGGGGGTTGCTGACATATTGTACATCAAAGCACAAACGTGTAAGCCTCTGCTCAATCTGATCCGTCGGTGAGATCGGCTTAGTACAATCTATGGGTTTAGCTTGGCTCTCTAGTGCTAAAGCCCAGTCTGCTCAACTCGCAGTTACCCATTTTAGCGGACCACGCGCGTCCGTACCTGCAGACGCTGCACGGCGAGAGCAAGGACTACACGTACATCAACGCGGTGGAAGTCGACGGCTTCAACCGCAAGAGCGAGTTCATCGTCACCGAGTGGCCAAAGTCGTCGACCGTCGACAGCTTCTGGACGCTGATCTTCGACCACTCCGTCCACACCGTCATAAACCTCACGAATTCGCCCAAGACCAACGTAAGACTGGGATTTTCAGTTAGGGTTAGATTCAGTCTTGGGCGTCGAGTTTAGGAATGCGGTTGATTGCCAGGACTCGTGCCCTGGTTCTTGCGCAGTCTAGGCATGAAACCCATACTTAAGATATCGTTAGTGCTTAGACAATACTGACTAGAACTGTGCCTAGTGTCAAACGCAGACGTAGTGCCGAGGCCCTGGTGTCATGCAGAGGCCTGGATCTCGAATTCGGCGTTGTGCCCTTTTGAGCTTATCGTTCAAACTTAGACCGTGTTCCCAAGCTTATGCCTAGATTCCAGTCTTAGGCCTACTGTGCATGCTTTGGCTTATGGCCCATACTCAGACCGCATGTCATGCCTTGGAACAAGGGTTTACCTATATTGTGGCACTCTATCTAGGCTTTGGCCTAGTCATGGAGCTAAGAGTGCTTTTGTGCTTAGGCCTATAGCTGAAACGTATCCGGTTTACTTAAGCTTCGATACAGTTTTTTTCTTGCAGCAGGGGTTGCTGAGAATTGCGTGGCTGTAAATTGGCGTTAATCATTGGGCGTTTTCAGCAGTACCCACCGTTCATCCACAACAAGGGAAAGCGCAACTACGGGCCGTTCAGCGTCGAGGTGCTCAACTACCAGCAGTACCCGGGCATGACCTCGCACATGGTCAAGATCATGAAAAGGGTAGGTTTCTCCGCCGCCTAGCCTGACCACATTTAGACGGTACATTCCGACATTTGCTTTCTTTGATATAACCTCGTTGGTGTATTTTTGAGCTTTGCATTCTCTCACGCATTCTGTTGTCATTGACGTAGATGTTCGATGTGCCATTTTTGCATTTACGCATCGCTAGTACGACGCTCTCACATTGGCTTTCATTGTACGTCAGTTGGGCGTCTCTTTAGCTGCAACTACCGCGAAATACCAGGGGCGGATCGGACCTGCTGCGTTATGTGCGAATTTTATCCGCACTGCGTGATATGCATGGATAATCATGCGTCCAAGAGAATGAACATGCCTTGCATGTGCCTAACACATGTGAACCTACACCACACACACTCTGACTGAATGCAACATGCCCACATGTATCAACCATGCGCATGGGTGTCTTTGTTCTGCATTCATATCATGCGCACACCTTATAGTTAACATTTTCCTGCATGCGTGTATGTGGGTATCCTAATCGCATGCATGCATACAATCACGCTCGCATGCAGTAAGGCATGCATGGAGCGCCGAGAGTTCTTAGATAATCAGTGGATAGATGAATCTATGCTTAACGCTTCAATGAATGCATGCACGAAGGGATTCCAATAACATGTACACATGGAACCACGCATTGATATACGCATGCGCTGAGCAAGCGTGTGCTACAGTCGCGTTTGCATGCAGCCGAGAGTTTTTCGAGAAGTAGTGGATGGATGATCATACGGTCAACGCCTCTTTGCATGTATGCAGGTAAGGGGACATACAGAGGTCCCCTTTATAACCAGATCTGCTCCTTAGGTGTTTCGCGGTACGATCCGGCATTCGTTCACACAATACTTTTGCTTGTTC
>JNEY01001342.1:23587-33965 GCA_020875895.1 Aphelenchus avenae
AACTTATCACTAACGTCACTACATTGGTGTACTGCTGGAGTGTGTCACTGTTTCTTTGGCGAATGCAGAAATCGGAGCGACAACTCGCCTCGAGCTTCTTCTGCCTCTATGTCGTAGTCAAAATCAACCTCGGTCTGCTGGCTGTTATCGGTACGCTTTCGTAATGTCTATTAAAATATATTCAAGTAGAAAACGAGCGCTTAAACCATAAAACCAACGATAACGTTTTCTGAGGAAGGTATAGCCGGTACAGATTAATTCTAAGAACGTGCGATTGCATTTTACGATTTATTGAGTGACTCCATGGGTTTCCGAGAAGAGCCCTGGCCCTAAATGCGTCCTCGCTAGTTGAAAATCTGATGGACTTCTTAGTGCGCGTTTAGAGTCTCCTGCAATCGTGCGCGTGGGCTCAGCCAGCCATCGCGAGTTTCGCGCGAACATTTGTTCCATGCCAGATCCGTGCACTCCCCGACTATCTCTTACTGGTCCACGCATGTGGGCAGGCAGCGATCGCTGCAAACAGGTACACCTGCTTCTGCCCGGCTGCCGCCAGCCAACAGCGTCTGTGGAGTGGCGCGAGCTTCAAGATCATCGTGGGCGCCGTTCTTGTGGTTCCTGCGATCTCATCAGTTCTCGCTGGCCTCGTACCATGTCGGTATTCACCAGTCGGTTCAAGCCTCGCGCTCTTTGGGGACGATGAAAGCTTGGAAGGGGTAAGCAGCGCAGGCGGTACTTCACGATCAGTTGTACAGGTCGGCATTCGGCCGGACCCTCCTGCCTTACCGTACTGACGATTCCGTGTCGTTACTGGAAACAGTGTACAACGCCAAAAACTCGTAGGACAGCCCAGAGGAGTATGTAAAATAAGTACCAGAATGTTGGACACTTCATAACATAGACACAAACCTTTATCGAAACTTGTTAGAACACTGCCACCCGAAAGTCCAATATTGTGCAAGCCGGCTTTCTGCACGCCCTGTACTGGACCCGATCCACATGTATCGTAATGATAAAGCCGTAACGTACTGCCGTACCGGCAGTACGATACCGTACCCGTGCCGATCTTTGATCCATTGGGATGGGGCAAGTGCAAATTTAAGAGTTCTCTGACACTCACTGCCGCCTTCTGCACGTTCTGTTCCACTATGGGATTCATGATGAGTCTTCCGACCGCCATGCGACTATACCGACTGAAGCAAAGCCTGGAGATAAAGTGCTTGCGGCAAAGTGCGGACGCTCGCCTGTTTGGTAGTCTTTGTCGATTTGAGCATATTGCGATCCCACCTCTTTTTTTTAGCCTATTCGCTGATAGCTCTCGCCTGGCAAGTTCTATGCAGCTCGTGCATGCTCTCAGAGATCCCAGTGCTGCGGGACACGGTGTTTAGCACAAGCATTCACGCTCTGCGCGCAAGCGGGATTGTTGGTTTATTGGCGCTTGTCGACTCCTTTTCTTTGATTATTCTGTGGTTTGCAGTTTGAACTGTTTAAAAGCACTGGCTTACAAATTTTTAGCCGAAGTCTGCGCATGAAGTTCCTCCGATTCGGCGGCCTAACTAGCATACGCCGTGTTCCAAAGACAGTACCAACTCGACAGAGCCAGTTGACAACGGAAACCTACAAAGCTGCTTTGAGCACGTGAACGAGAGAGAACGTAGGTCTGGCGGAACAAATTTCAAAACGTGAAATGAGGTTCCTTACGCTTAGCATCCACCATCGTTCCAGTTATCTATTCTTATAAATACTTGACACGGCGTTCTTTACTGCAGAAGCGAATACAGCTCTTCCAGTTTGGGGTAAGGCTGGTTCTGACTTCAAGCAACCTTGAGCGGCGCCGAACACCCGGACCGTGACCCCGAAATACTAAATCTGTTGTTTGAACTTGGAAATTGACTGCCCCTCCTAAGCAAAACCAGCCATGTTTTAGACGTTCGCACAAAGACAACAGAGAAAGCAAAACTACGCTTCCTAACAATGCGACATTTCTTCACGGGAAAAATCGGTCATAAGTCAGTTGCGAAAAGAATTGGCCCATTTAGCTTCAGGGCCTGAAAAAACTCCACCATGTGGGGCACCATGTCACGGGCAGTGTTTCTGACCGCCGCCGTAACGCCGTAGCGACGGCGGAGTCAGCGTAGCTCACAGACCGGCATGACTGACAAGCCCCACCAGTCGGCTGCTATGCAACGAGCGTTTCGCGTCGGTCTGTTTGAAGCCATCGAACTAGAGCTCTTCCGACCTTCAGTAGCAGACGTGGCCGCGGAGTTCTGCACAGCTCGGGCTGCTGATAAGCTGCGAACGAACAAAGCCATAAATAAGAATCCATTTCACCGTTCAGGTCTTATCAGTTCTGCTCAGTTAAGCGCTTAATCGATTCATGCTAACTCATTTGCAAAGATGGAAACGGGTCCTAACTTCGTCGACTATCTGGGCGTTCGCGACGAATTGGATGAGACTAATCAACAATATCTGCCCGTTCTGAGCAAGGGGGTTAGCGCCTTATCCAGATGCTACTCCATTTATAATTCGCCCGACTTCCAAGCGAAAAAGGGCTGGAAGAAGGAGCTTGTGGACGGAGGCGTGAGTGTCTTTTCGACGACGAACGAGCAAGGGCGCCTCTTCAACGTTCACGTAAGTATGCGTTTTTATCAAAAAAGTGACGTTAAAACCGGTACCGCAGAGACCAAGGCGTCCGTGTGATCCATTGCTGGGACCGGGTCTCGGTCTCGGAAAACCGAGAGCCTCAGACCATTTTGGTGGTCTCGGTCTCGATCTCGGTCTCGGCCGAAAAAACCCGAAATTAAACCGAGTAATTAAACCGAAAAAAACCAAAATCGATTTCATAAAGCCTTGGAGAAAATCGAAAAAATAACGAAAAAGGCAACAATAACTTATCACGAGTAACGAAAATTCTGTCCGAATTCCACATACTTAATAGAGTTGACACCATTGCAAGACACCCTTTCACACACGTTCTGCGGTACCCAGCAGAATAGGGACCGCGTCCGTTACCTCATAGCCACGGCGTCACCTTGGCTGAAATCGTTGCAGTACAAATGCGCAGTGCCTCTTCACGAGTTCATGGAGCACGACTGGGATGGTGTGGAGTGCACACCCGACTGGAACTCCGACGTTGAATTCGCTCGCCGACTCGTTAAACTCACGGACAATGCCGACATTGTACACGTACGTCTGCGAGCTTATATAGCACATTATACGCCTATCCTGACGTTCAGGATCGTGCCTCGTAGCCTAGCATGAAATCCTCGCATTTTAGCTGAACCAACGCTGACCAGAGTTAGGTTCTACCAGGGCGTATTTTGAAATTGCGGGAATCTGCGTAATGTAGGTCCAAGTTCTCAAGAAGGTCCAAGTGCAAGTTTGGATCTTAACGCCAATGAAAACGGTGGGTTGTTCACTCAGGCAACACGGGCTAAGTGCCACTGATTCCTTAGGGGAAACGTGGCGAGCGTTTAATCATTGTAGTATCCTCTTCCGCAAATAAAAGCACTTCGTCCATAGCTTGCATTCAGTACGCAAACAAAGCGATCCTCATGGTCTCCGGACGCGACTACGTTTCTGTTCGAGTCAAGCGCGAGGTCGACGGCGTCTTCTACACGAGCGGCTATTCGATAGAAGACCTCCCCGAAATGCCGCCACTTGACGGTCGAACGCGTGGCTTCTTGCACGTCAACGGAGGGCGTTTTCGCCAGGACCCTTCCGATCCGTGCTCGACCCTCGTGGACAGCATTCTTTGCCTCGATGTCCGAGGAATGATCCCGAAGAGCCTTGTTAATTCGGTACGTCCCTTGAATCAGCGACTGAATGAGCGCGGATTTCCGTTTCAGCAGCTGCCGAAGCAACTGAAAATGGAGGCCGAAAAGCTGAAAAAGCGGCTAAACGAACTGTACGCCAACTGAAGATGTAGACATAGTTTTGCCTCGTACGTATGTTGGCATAAAACCGCATAAAGTTGCTATGCTATACGTGCTCAGTAACAGCATTATCATGGCGTGCTCAAGCGTAGAAAGCGTTTGTTCCAGGTGTTGAAATGCTGTCCTACGGGATGTGGTTTTTTTCGACTGTGCCGCCCCCATGCTCGAGACCACGTTTCAAATCGCTGTCCTCTGCGGGGCTGACGCCCCACAACCGCGTTTGCAGTTCTGCGACTTAGCAATTGCTTGACTACGACTTTGCAATGCGACAAGTGCATGTTTGTCGAATACTGAACACTTTCCCTATGGGAAACTGAACTTTTGCTCACGGGCTTTCGGCTCGTCTCGCAATGTTTCCGCTGACCAATCGACCGCGGACAAGTCTGGCTTCAGACGTATCGGCTTCCGCACCACACTCGTTTAAACAGCTTCGTTCACGGCAGTGAATAGGCCACTCTAGGTGACCGGCGCTTATGGCTGTCTTTGTTGTTGGCGTTGTGTTGCCTTTTCCTAAGGACGCCACGTGGATTGTCGAAGCTGTCGCATTGCGGCCATGGCCAAATACACGTCACAAAAATTGTATTTTCATTTTTGTAAGTCCCATTTTGACCCGCTATTGATGTGCTGTTAGCGGCACAAAACTTTCAACGGCATTCTTTTTCATGAACGATGCATCTCAATCTCTTCTACGAGTCGTTCTTCTTCTCTACTCGCGACGATCTCGAGTCGCTTCAACTGGTTCGCAGGTCGCTGCTCAACATGATCGTTGCCGGCTCAAGCGCGCTGCCCCTTCGTCCACTTTCCGCGGTATATTATTCGCGGGAGGTTATGAAGGTACGCCGCATTTGAAAGTTTCCAAACCTGCTTTTTTACATGCACGTCCAGTTTCATCTATCTTATTGTTAGAAGGACTACAAGTTTCGAATTTTCGTCGACGAAGATCCTAGCTACGAGGTCTCGATGGACGACGGAGACGTCGCAGATATCTTCTTCCGACTTCAGCATACTTGCATAAAGCACTTCAGCGTCGGGATTCGTGATAGTCCGTTCCTGCGCTACTGGAAAGCACAGGAAGACGCCATTTTCATCGTGGAGCGCATCAACTTTTGCCTCACTGACGACACGGACTACGACGTCCTTGACTCTATGGTCAACCACATTCGACCAAGGACGACTACGGAGGTCGACGTCTGGGCTGATTCTTGGCACGAGGACGGCGTCAGCAGCAAGTACCTGAAGGTCCTGGCTCGCGATTCGTTCCTGAATAGCCTTAAGATATGCCGCTTGACGGTAAGCATTACGCGCATCGTAAATATGTTTTGAAGCTGGACATTTTCTGCTTGTAACGGGCAGTTTTAGGCATGGGCTTTTCCTCCACCTTCGTTTTTCCTCAACGAGCCCGGATATCCGATCTACGAGCTCTGGTGCTATGACTCTAACTTAGCGGACGGAATCGACGGCTTCATTGAGGTACGCATACGTTCAAACGCTTGTAGCCTTTTAGTGTACATGTTAACTGTTCGTATTCCGTTAGTATGGACACCAGATAATCTAGCCAGGGGTCCTTGAAGTTGAAAGGATTCGGTAGCGTTTCCGAGGTCGGAGCAGATTAGCTTTAAGCAGCATATTCAGCGCAGGACCCTGCTGAACAGGTCATGCACTAAGAGAGAGCTCGTGAGGTCATGACTTCTCGTCATGCTTGCCGTGTAGTGCCTCTCCCTACCATCATGCATCATGTTTAGAGCTTCGTCCGTGACGGATGCGCCAACGAGAAGTTCGAGTCGATGTGGACCAAGTGGAACGTTCGCGATGGCCGACAGAGCCCGTTCCAAAGCAGCTTAGGAAGCCTACGAAGATCGACCTGCCTCTCCCCGAAAACACCTTGACCGCGGGTCTAATCCACCAAATGTCTCCATGCGAGGTGCACTCCTTCGCGAACATGAAGCAGCAGAAGCGATTGGAGGTCCACAAGTGGACATTTGAAGACATTTGCTGGAACAGTCGCGGTACGATTCACATTCTTCAGTGTCGCGTGGATAACCTCTGACCTGACAATCCTTTCTCCACTTGTGGCTTCTCTCACTAGTTCTTTGCCCGCGTCGTAGACGCTTACTAAAGTCTCCTCCCTTCCAGTTTCACGCGTCCAGGCTTGCGTACGAAGCCCGATTCAGGTGCGTGCATTGTCCACTAACGACCATCCATTTGCACTGTAAAGCGATCACAAATAAAAGTAAAGCTCCGCTGTATTGTTCGTGAATCTTTCTTTTAAGGTATGCAATGATCAAAATGTCGGGTCACATATTCTGTGCCGCGTGAAGCTTAAATGGGACAGGAGTCAGCCAATATTTTGACCTTCGCATTTGTTTTACGGCGTTTGTTCTGCGCAACGCAATATAGGGCGTTTGCTCTACGCATTTGGCACTTGCTATGCACTACATCCAATCGGACCATAGGCTCTCAACGATTGGTACGTAAGGTTGTCACAATGACCAGACTAACCATTTTATTAGAAGTGGACGTATGCGCAAAGATAATATCTTACAATAAAAGAAGAACAAAACACCTGTAAAGCATAACACCCGTGAATTCGCTTGATATATGTACAAAAAGATCACACGCTAAGAAACTGACTGCAAAATGAGAGTCCTGAGAATTCCGATTAAAAGAGAAGTATATTGCCAAGTTTGGAAGAGGAAGTAAGTGCGTGTGTGGGATCCGAGAAGTAACACTTGATATAACAAGGTCATCGTAACTAACTCTTGATTATGCTTAGGTTGTCACTTTTCATTCGGGCACGGCCAGGGATTGAATCAATCGAAACTTTTCCGCCCTCCATATACTTCTTCTACCCGCAAAACGCAGACAAGATCCCAAAAAAAAGAATGCCCGAACATTGCACACTGAGGGAACCCGCTATTATGCCTGCATAGAGTCCGTGAACGCCTCTGATTAGAACTAGAGTTCGGCACCCGTACCAAGGTACGGGTCGTACCCGTGCCCGTAGAATACGGGTACGGGTCGTACCCGTGCCCGTAGAATACGGGTACGGCCTTTGGCACGGGGGGGGGTCACCACAGGTACCACGAGGACCACAGGGTCCTCGTGCCGATCTCTAATTAGAACGTCGAACGGGCGGCAATGCTGCTAATGTGACGACGCTAGACGGCCTCTGCCGGGACGAGCCTCTTCGAGGAGAGCTCAGCGACTTGCTTGAACCTCTTCCGCCAGCAGACTGCGAAGCGCAGCACGGCGCACAGTGCGATGAGGACGGACGCGGGAGCGACGACCACCCACAGATGGCCCAAATTGTCGAATGCTATAGCCGGCGGCGGTGGTACAGTGACCGGCGGCGTGTAGACGAACCGCGTGCGAGCGCTCGCTTCACGCATGATCAAGTCGAAGTTCGTGAGCTCTAGCTCGTACTCGCATCTCCGCGAAGCATTTGGCAGTACGATGTGCGCATTCGTTGACGTCTAAATCAATTGCTTAGTACACTTCGGCATAAAGTTCGGCAACCGGTAGACGTAAACTACTCCATGCCCTACTCTCCCCTATCGTACCATACTCCGTACCATGCTCATTCCCTCCCCGCCGTCCGTACCGTACAAGTAAGGTACAGACCGTACCAGTGCCCAATATCGATCAAGCTGGTGCAGGCGTCCGTACTGGACGTAACCAATCGTACTCAGTACTGGAATGGCACCGTACAAGGTACGACATTGGAACCCCCATGGAATTCCCGTTTTATGCTTGTCCACCCGTTCCGTTTTCCGTCATGTAATCACGGGATGGCTAGCCCGTGATTGCGAGGACGTGAGAGACTAAGGAAAACGGTATGGTATCATGGGACTGCCCGGCGCCGTACCGGAGTATTCAGGGTTGCGCTTGGAACACAGCGCGACGGACGAATCGCGACAGGTTTCCTGGACTATCTAGTAATACATGCCTTAAGCTGCCAGAAAACAACCCACCTTCGATACATAGAGGACGTAGGGCTCGCATCTACACTCCGCCGACTTGTCCACCGACTCGTAGGTAAGTCGATAGTCGATGAGCATGTGCCTGGGATCGGAGGAAGGAGTCCAGGACACAGTCGCCGTTCCATTCGCAGCGTCGACGTCTATCCTCAGCGACGACACCGGCTCAGGGTCTAAGCCGAGCGGATAAACTAGTCAATAGTGTTTAGATCGAACTAGGATTTTTCAACAGAGCTGTACTGAATAGGGTTCAGTTCATTCGGTTCAGCTATGTGAAACTCGCAAGCTCAGTTAGAAACATGCATGATATTTCAAGGTGACTGGTCTGAAATGGCCCGCAAAAAAGTTCTGAAGTATGCTTACCGCATTCTAGGCTGCCGATGCCGTAGACCTCGGTACAGCTCATCGTCTTGAAGGTCCCGCTGGCCGACGAATGCCTTGTGTCCGGGCCTTCTGAAACCGGGAAGTAGCCGTTGCTAAGCGTGACGTCGTGCTCCGAACTGAAGCCGAGATTGCGCAGCAAATAGCCCTCGCTTTCGTCCTAATATAGGGCTAGTCTTAAACATTCTAGCCAATGAGCCAAGAGTAAATGTGATAAAAACATGATTGACATGGCCTACCATCTCGAAGTGCTCTGTGCCGTTGAAGGTCTCATTGGAATAGGCCAGGTGGAAGTGGCAACTTAGCAGGCGCGACTTCATTCGATGCCGAGAAGGTGCTAGTGACGCATCAGGTTTCCGGACATGAGTCGCCAAGGACCATCGAATCACTGCGGAAACGTTGTCCTCGAAGCTGTACTGTGTATGGACGGTGAGCAGAGGGCCTAAATAGGTGCCGTATTTACCCTAATCGCACGGCCGGCCATACGTCTTGCTTAAAAAAACCGTACCTAATGAAGCTCCAGGTGCGCCAAGCAGAGGCACTTCGACCCATTCCGAGTGGACAGCTTTGCCCAAGCGTCCACTAGGCGAGATGGCGACCACCGAGAAGCGGTACTGCAATCCGGAGTGCAAGCCGTCCACGTTGAAGAGGGTCGAGTTCTCGATCTGAATCAGAAAACTTTGTCAAAATTTCTACGTTGAGTGCCTTACCGCGCCGGTGATCCAGCCGGTCTCGTCCGCATGCTTCTGTCCAGCGGTGCGCTGCTTCCACTGGACCAGGTAGCGTACGGGTGCGATGATGTCCGCCTTCGTTGCGATGGCGACCGACGCCTCGAAGGTGTCCAGGTAGCCGGTGCGGTCAGACTGGACCGGGTTCATGCAGAGGACTCGGACCGTCTCGATGGGAGAACTGCTTGAGACACCTGGAAGCGCAGTTTATGTCAATTCCACGAGCCCTGGATGTACCGGAATCATGACCTGAAGCCCTCCAGAACTCCTGGCCGTCCCTGAAAGCGTTCGCAACCGCCGATGAGCGGAGGCGTCTGGCGGTAAGAGCACTCGTGTGGCAACATCCAAGTTCACACTAAATGCAGCGCTCGATAGCTAAGGTGTTCATAAACTCAACCAGGGTACCATTTGGTATTGTTCGCTTGAAGTGTCGTAGAACGGTTGAGCGCTTCCGTCAAGGAGTCTCCTACTGGCTTGAGTGCCGTACTAAATCGGCAGGAGGAGTTAAATGCGCGTAAGACCCTCACAATTACTTTCTCGGTGCACTTCGTTTGGCACTGGGCGAGGCCGTGGTAGTACGCGTAGTCGATATGGACGTATGGCAAGACCTCGAAAGAGCCTACTGCGCCCAGCAGAAGGTAGTATAATGCGAATAATAGAGGCATGAATGGTCTCTGTCGCAAAGGCAGCATGTAGCTTTTGGCTAAAATGCATCATCAGGCGACATGGGCGTAGCCCTTATGGACGCATAACAAAATCGCGGGAAGCCGACCGAATCGAGGGGAATGACCCTTCGAGAATAGGATTTAGCGGGAGATTTGCGTAAAGCGAATAAAATGCCGCGACAAGGCTCTGACCATTAAAGTTTTTCGGCGGAAGTGAAAAGCTCCGCCAGGTAAATGGGTCGTAAAACGGAGACCATGATTCCACCCCAAGCGGGCGCGAGGACCCGAAACGGAACGGAACCGAAGTTTTGAAAAAGACGCGTTAAAACATGGAGACCAAGGAACGATGCCGTTCGGCTCTCTTGGCCGGAAGCTCCGTCAAAAGGACGAACGCGGGCGTCGGGACCAATGGTCAGCAAAGTGAAAGACAAGAGGAGCCTTCAAAAGGTGGTCGCGCCGGAAGGGAGGAAGTGACTGAGCAAACAAACCGCGACACCTTTTGCTAAAAGCCTCCGCGCAACATGACCTCACCGCGCGGCATTGTTTTTGCGAGTGACCACCACATACGAAAATTATGCACCGTTGTTTCCGCAAATAGAGACAAGGCGCACAAACAAATTTATGTGAGTGAAATCGTGGTGACTCCACTGCCGTTCCGGGAGGCATCTGCCCAAAGTCGTTTAGAGCCACTTTTA
>JNEY01001344.1:0-17657 GCA_020875895.1 Aphelenchus avenae
CACTGCTCAGTTCACTGAACCGCGTCTTGGACCAACTGAACTGAACTGGACCGGAGGTCTGGTCCAGTTCAGTTCGTTTCACTTCAGTTCAGTCAAATGGCAGACTAGGGTGCACATCAAGTTGTATCGCATGCCATTGTGTGATGACGCACCCGAGAAGCTATTTCCCCTTAGGTGGATAGCCTTCGATCCCACTATGCCAAGCTTTGAAGTTGCGTCGAGGTCGAAGAACGCCAGATTTCAAGTTAGGGTAGGGGGATAGAATTAGGTAGCTTGAGGTAGTCGTTTTCCTGATATGTATATGTGGTAGCTATCGGTTAACCCTAGCCATATTCGAACATGGCTAGCCATCCATGACCAAATATTCGCCGTTGGCTGGCCATGTTCGAACATGGCTGAAGTTCACCGATGGCTACAACATATACCTAGAATGTAGAGCGCGACTGCCGTACCGTACTACGGCCCGTACCGTACTCTACGGTACGGAGTACGGTACGGGGGGTCATGCTCAGTACGGAATACGGTATGGCATGACTTTCTGGCTAAAAATGCACTAGTACGGGCCGTAGTACGGCTTTAATACGGGCCGTACCGTACTCTACGGTACGGAGTACGGTGCGGGAGGGGTCAGTACGGTACGGAGTACGGTACGGGGAGGGTAAAGTCGCGCTCCACTAGAATGTTTAAGGGTGCCATAGAGTACCTGCACCGTTGGGACAACGTGACGGATCCATCAGACGTGTGGTTTCTGCCGCCCTTCGACTGGAACGCCACTATCCTCTGCGACGACGTCGTCTCGGCCGACATTCAGCCCACTTTGCGCTTGCTCGTCTATAGTGGGTCGACGATAATCACTGCGCTTGAGGGCATGTCGATCATCCTGGCCGTTGCAATCTTTGTCATTTTGCGCCGCGATCGGAAGTCTTTCTCGAAGCAGACCTATCGGATGAACATGCAGATGACGGCTCTCTTGGTAGCGCAGGTAGCCGAGGGCCCGTACCACGGGCTGCGATGTCGTCTCCCGGCACTGGGCTATGAGACGACAGGAATGCAGAGACGTAACGGTTCCAACAAAATCTGGAACCGGCGTTTGTGACAGGGCCGATGTTTTGGCCAATAATTTACCAAAAAAACAGGCCAAATAATCACCAAAAATGGCTATGAAATTGAAGAAATTCTTCGTAAGCACCAATTTTAAGATTAATTAGACAATGTTTTTTGTTTGTTTTTTACCACGGCGAATCAAACCGGTTTGGTTAAAGTAGAGCCAGAGCCGGCCGCGTCGGTCCATTTCACGGATTTTGTGCAACCAACAAGAGCCCTGCGCCGCTAACATAGCGATCACCTGAGTTCCGTGTGCGTCGCCGGTGGTACGGTTCAGCCCGACCGTCCTTTGCAATATCGACTTTGTTTGCAAAATTTAGTTCCTTGCGCCATTTCTCTTCATGATGCTGCCGCTTGTCACCTTGCTGGTTCGCCATGGGTCGTCCTCTGATTCTCTGCCGACGAAGTCACTCGGCGACGCGTACATCGTCGCCTTCTCGCTATACGGCTACGCGAACTCGCTGCTCACGCTCTTTTTCCTGGCGCCCTACCGGAGGAAAGTGAAGGAGCATGTGCGGGGGTTAGCTAGTAAATTCGGCTACAACTCGAAGGAGGGCCAGAACTCGGTCACGGTGGTCTCCCAGTCGCTGTCGCTAACGGAGACGTCGGCAACCAGACGCGGCTCACTTCGGAGGCTCTCGCTACGCAGAGCGACGGAATGAAACAAGCATTTCTCCAACCTGTCACTGTCCTTAATAAAATGTGAGCAAATTTACCGTGTAGCAAATTTCGTTATAAAAAGCCTACAAAATATTGTGACGTCAATGCCTTATTGGCGTGAAAATGAATGGTTAGCGAATAAGCGTGCGACACAAGACAAAGGATCGCGTACGCCACCATTTTCATCGGCCGAACCCCGTAACTTTTAACTTCCAAACAGTTTCTCGCGATGGACACAATGTCTAGTTTTTAACGCTTGTTCTGGAACTTAACAAATGCCATTGCCATTGCAATTTTTCAAAGCTTATTATTGAGCTTACGAAATATGTGTGTTCGCCACTTGGGGCTCGCTAACGACAAACAATATCCTAGGTGCAGTTTGTTGCCGCTTGAAAATGAAACATCATAAGGCGTTTTCCTCAAGTCATTGCCGTCGTTAGAAGAGCACTAGTGAAATGCCGATCGCTGACTAACGATGTCAGAGGTAGGCTTTTGACTTGGCTGCAGCATTGACGCTGGCTGACCTTCTAGCGATAAATCCAGAATCATCAACAGGCCGTTACTGTTGAAAACGACGAGGCAAGGGTCGACAACCGATTGCTGATCGAGGTTCTATAATGCTGTCAGGGCGCGGACCGCCATAAAAGGCCCGCTGTCCGTTCGTTTTCATCACTCATTAGAGGCATTCGCGCAAGTTTTGCTCAAAATGAACTACACGCAGTTCCGAGGCATCGCGCCAGCGTTCCCAGCTTACGAATTCCAAGTGCAGCCGCATGGTGTGTCTGTCCCACCGGCCGGCAACAACATCTCCAGCGCTTTTCCGGTGCCGTACAGTCCTTATGGGCTCTCGTCGACCGGCAGCCGCCTCTCTCCGACGCCGTACGATCCTCGCGAATTCTCTTCGTCGCAAGTTCCGTTTGTCCCATCGGCCGGCAACTACGCTCCGGTACCGTCGTCAACTGGCAGCCACTATTTTCCTACGCCGTACGATCCTCGCGGATTCCTCTCGATGAGCAGTTCCGCACCAAAATCCACTTCGGTGCCGTACGATCCGCACGGATATCTCGCTTTTTCTCCGACGCATCCTGGACCTTTCGACATCGTCAGCGTGGCTTCTGTTCATCAGGCGCTGAAGCGACATGCGAGCGCAGCTCCAAAGCCGCGAGCTTCGAAGAAGGCCAAGATCTTGATCGTAAGTTACTCTTCTCTTGTCGGTGTTACCCCGGTCTAGATTTGCGGGTGAACGGTGTGAGGAAGGTGTTAAATGGTCCCTGTCCAAAGCGCGAAACGTTGACCGAATTCTACGATCTTTTTGGTCAATGTTAAACCATTTTTTGTCGGAACTTCTCCATTTTTTGGGAAACCTTCAAGCACGTGCTCAGAAATCGCTGATAATGCTGGTAATGTACTCGTATGGCACATTCTAAGGGATATTCCTTCGATAGTGCGAAGTTGTAAACTTCATGGAAAATTGCTGCCCGTTCTAGGATCTAAGAGCGGGATAGTACCGTTATAACGGTTCTTGAGTAAAGGGGTTACCGCCGGTAAACGTTTTAATCTTGCAGGTCCGTCAACAGCAACTTCCAGCGGAGACGTTGCTCTACGTGCTCAACTGCCTCGACCGCAACACGCTTGACCAATGCCCGCTTGTCTCACGGCGCCATGCCAAGCTTACTGGTCTCGCCGGTCCGCTTCGGCTAGTCAGGACTGCCATGTTACATCGTTGGTCAAGGGCGCGTCAAGGGTACCGAGCATTCTTCAGCTGTGACAAGGTCGTGCGAAAGCAGAATAAATCGGTAAGTGTGGCTGCGAGTGCAAAGATCTGTAACTGACTTTGCATGGCATACGAACGGTGTATGAAGTACGATTCCAGATTTCCTACATCGAGCCGAATCAGCACCAAGTCGTCGACAACTTCCTGAACGCCCTTCGCTTTTGCCGCATTGAAGAGTCGATCACGCTGGAGGACGTCGTCATTGATCGAAGCTTTGTGGAGCGCGTGAACGCCATAGAAGCGGAGTACTGGTTTGACGGAGGTGGGTCTCGTACTTCAGGGACGAGAAACTTTTAGTTATATTAAGACTAATTAGTTAAACTATTTTGATTAATTAGTTAAATTAACTGAGACTAATTTATAAATTTAATTAAGTAAACGTTCAAAACGTGACGGTAGTTGGAGGGTGTTAGTTAGCAATACCTCCTTTCTACAAAAACGTGATTTTGGTTTTTTTAAGACAAGCTCGACGTCAACAACCTCGAGCTTCGCGTCAGTCTCATCGAGCTGCAAACTTCGTTCCGATTCCGAGGCATGAAGTGCGTAAACCTCTCTACAATGCGTCATCTCTCCCAGCAGATGGAACTTGGCGACGCATTCCTTGGTTCTCTAGCGGAAAGCGATGTCTGGAACGTCAACTTCGGCTATCGGCGAAACTCGGTTTCGGACGACGCCATCGTCAAGTTCGCTTTCGATGACTATCCCGAAGGCGCGGGCAATCGAGAACTGACCATTTGGAAAGCGTCAGCGGCTCCTGCGTCGTCCATGCTGCCGACGCCGCAGGCTCTGGAGGCGACGTCAAAGTTTATCGACCTGCTGCTACAGGTAGGAAAACGTTACCGCCAACGGGAAATCGAAGTCGCGGAGCCAAGCATGCAAAGCGGTCACAGTGACATTTGCTTTATGCATTCTCCCTCTTGGTATTTCGGCGTACATAGGTAGCATTTTTTTACACGCCAAATTGAGCTGCAAAAATACCCTATCAGTCCTACTGTCCCCATTTACTTCGTTCGCGGCAGGCCTCGCACGGCGACGGACCCTAGGCTCTCTGAAGCTTGGCTCGAGGAACTTAGTTCTGGACGGTCCCAAGATGTGTCTCCAGCGTAAACCTCGTCACTGTTTCACTGTTCCCTATTTTTGACGAAAAAAACGATGAAAGCGTTGTATGATTTAAACAGAATCTAACGGTTGATTGCAGGCTCGTCGCGAAAGCGGCGGTTCTCATAAGCTGCGCATGACGATCGTCAGCACCGACTTCGCTCACCCTGCGCTTTTCACGCAGACGCCGACCAGTCGGAGAGGGGTTGCTCGCCTCGTCTTCGATGACATCCCAAACTTTGGGATGACCGTCTTGCCGCCGCGCTATATCGCCGGTGTCAGAGTCCGCGAGCTTCGACTTTGGTCCAACGTCCCAGAGCCAGAAATCGATCTCGGCGCGGAGGAGAATTCTGAATATGACGAGGACGAGGATTCTGAAGACGACGAGGGAGAGGATGCCTTTGAATGTGATTGTGATTACTGTGTTGCTGAAGGTTGGTAAATACACACACGGTTTTCTTAAAAATGTTGACTCCAAATTCCACTAGTTGTCCAACGAGATTTCCCAGCGGCGCGGTTAAGCCACTAGACCTTTGTTCCCGACTGTTTCACGTGCCACTTGCTGTAAAGTCGTTGCGATGAAACACAGAGTGGAAAACACTTAAGCCGTGACTCCGATGATAGTGCACGAAAAAAGAGAGGTGACCCAGGCTCGTTTGTGGTCTGAGCATGTATACAATGGGAACTTTCAAAGTCCGCCTGAAACAAAGTGAAATTCATTTAGTTGCCTCTACTTAGCGTAACTTGGAGGCCGCATTCGGAGAACATTTCCGCTTTCGAAGCCGATTAATGACTCGCTAACCGTCGGGAGCACTTATTGGAGGGGACAGCTGCAACTACGAAGCAATTCTTGAGCAAATTTTTATTACAATCTTTATCAAGAAGTCATTATAGTCTCCTTGTTCTCTTCTAGTTTTGCAGGTTGTTAACGCTATAAAGCGCTAAAAAGACGTGTGTTCACAAATCCCGCACAGCATCTGCAAAGACGTCACAGTCTATGAGCGTTCGCTTTGTCCCGAAAGCTCCGTCGCTGAACAGCGGAATATTTTCGATTCGTGCGCGTATTGTCAATTCATACGGCGACAGGGTGGGATAATAACTAGGGCTTGGATACTCTCAAAGGCTTGCGACGGCCGTGGGTACCACGGTTAGTGGATTTACTGGTTAGTATCGCCGATGGAAAAAGCTCTGCAAGAAAGATCTAGTTCTCATCGGTGGACTATGCATGAGTAAGGATCGGCAACCGGTAACCGTGCCGTACTCAGTAGTAACCGTACTTAGTAGTACAGTACGGTACGGAGTACGGCACGGGTCGTAATACTGTATGCTACGTCCATAGTACGGGTCACAATAGTCCTAAACTAGCGGCTAGGCCGCGCTAACGCGCGGCCGACACCGCTAGCTGAGCTACTAACTACTTTGTTCCAAACAGAACCGCTATCTTTTAGTTGTAGCGCGACATTATTGGGTCTCCTACGAAGTTCAGCCCATCCAGTATTTTCGTTTCAGCTCGGCGTTCTAGCAAAACTTAAAAACTTTTTGGATTGTTTTTATTTAGCCTTAAAGCATTAATGGCTTTAGTGGCTAGAAACAAATCAAAACATCAAAAGGCGCCCAAAATCAGCTATTTTCCAATAACTCTCAGTATTCGCCTTTAACTACTTCCAAAACCAACGTAGACGAATAGTCTCTAGGTCAGTTTCTAGAGAACAAAAACCTTAAACGAATTCTTCATTTTAGTCAGAAACTCTCGGCACTCCGAGAAACAAAACAAAACTAACAAAACTGAAATCTGCGTAAAGTGTGCTAAAAGTCACCATAATTTCCGATGTCGCCTCGGTTTTGGCCCTTTAACTTCCTTCATAAAAATCGTATAAAAGTGGTTTATAGCTCATGTTGTAGAGGAGAAAAATCTCTGTCAAGCGCTTCGCTTTAATCAAAAACTTTCGGAAAACCTGGCAGAAAAAAAACAAATAGAAACATCGAAAAATGCGCTCAAAATCGCTATTTCCTCGATGTCGCTTCAGTTTTTGCCCTTGATGTTCGTTCAAAACCAAAGTAAAGTAACGATTTATATATCATTTTGTAGAGGAAAAAATCTCTATCAAGCGCTTCATTTTAATTTAGCGAAGTGCTTCACTTAGTGGTGAAAAACAAATAGGAAAGTTCAAAAGCGACCGACTGCGCATTAACCTATCGGCGGGAGATGACGTCATATTCTCGCGCCGCCCGCGCCGGGTTCAACGGGAAAAGGGGTATTTATTTTAGGGAGTTCAAAGGGGGAATTTTGAAAAACTAAAAAAGACCCTTTTTCGTTATAGCAGAAAACCCCCGGGTACCAAAAATCACGAATTTCCAACAACATTAAAGGGGTTAAAAGTGCCCGGAAAGACGGACATACATACACACTGCGCTTTAGTAAGTAAGGATGCTGAGAAAACTGGAGCCGTACCGTACTCCGTATTGGACGACCCAACCACTATTTGCGGCAACCACAAGGCGGCTGCAAAGGCTATTAGTCACAGATTATGTACGTATGATTTGTCACGGATGTTCCGCCATCTCTCAGCAAGTCTTTCGATCGTGCACGTATGGTTGGTTTGCAAACGACACGGAGGAGTGAAGTAACCTCAATGAAGCTTGGTGGCTCTCGAAGAAGGCCTTTAGCACCTCATACAGGCGCTTCGACCACAGTTCCGTCCCCAGGACAGTTTATTCATTCATGAATCCATTTCAGGACTGTGCTTACTCGTTCGTTCATTTATTTACTGAGCAAGGCAGTGAGCGAAGGAACGGACACTGGCAAGGCGATGAGACATATGGACTAGAAAACGTCAGAGAGATTTATGTCTTTGACGAACGCCTTGAAAACACGAGGGACGAAATGAGCATGAAGTCGGCGTTGAGTTGCCGGGAAAATTACGCCCCCCCCCCTCAGAACAAATCCGTCCATGAATCTGAAAAGTACCGCGCCGCATCTCATCGAAACCGTCCAACAGTTTGCAGCAAGGCCATCCTTTTTTACCATCTCCTTAATTAAAAACAATGACCAAATTTCCGTAGCCCCAAGCTACACAGCTCAGTCCCTCGAGCTCTAGAGCTTATTCCCTCCAGCTCAGGTCTTGGTCGCCCTCCCTCTAGGGCTAGTCCCTACACTGCTACACTTAGTCCCTCTGCCTAGACTTTGGCTGAGGCTTAGGCTGTTTCGATTAGGCTTAGGCTCCAACGACTCCTGCAAATGAAGATTAGGCCCCTAGAGCGTATCCTTACGGCTGTGCCGCATGGGTTTGCCGCTTCTTCGCAACTGATCGACCGACATGTGCTGAAGACATTACGCTTGTCTTGCGGCGGAAACTCGTCTTAATGACGCTTTCCTCAAAACGCACGGCAGAGAGCGCCTGGGCGGCCCACAACCGAGAAATGGGGTGAGTACCACACAGTAGCAAAAGACCTTAACCGTTTCTAAAGGCAATTAATGGGTAAATAGGCAATGGAGGTTAAAAGTACCCCCTCGTAATAGATCTCCCATCAGAGGTCAAACAGTAACAAATCCCCCCGGTGGTTTATTAGAGGAAACACGGTAATCCTTATACACTAAAGCGCTGGTGTCTGTTCGGGGACAAAAAGTTTTTGCTAGCGGACCAGGTTTGGTATCATTCGATAGGGCTTCTAAGTTTACGTAAAAGTCCAAAATTTCAGGCGAATCGGTTGGCTAGAAAAAATGTTATGATCAACCAAGGTAGGGTGGGGGGGGGGGAGGGGTCCGATGCCTACATGCCATAGCGGACCCGCTATAGCATGCTTCCCATGCGGACAAAAAGGTAAGACTTCATCTGATTAGGGGTTTTCCTGCATGGAGAATCCAAAAATAGCGTTAATTTTTGTAAATGGGGTATTGGGAACTAGAATGCAATCTATGTTAAAAAACTTTGTGTTGTTAACTCATACGTTTTCTGCTTGGTGTAAGTAAACCCCGTCACTAAACTAGTCCAAAATTTGTCCGTGGCAGCAGCCGCCAAACTATATTTTTCATTTTTATTAGTGGAACTGTTAATAAACCTTCGGCCTATGTGCAGCGAGCTATTTTTTCCTTTGCCGTCTTTCCCTATTGTTTTGCACCTTATATACTTTGAAATCAAGGCCGAGTTAAGGGTTTAACGCTGAATAAAATTATATGAAACCTAAGTTAGCCAACGGGGTGAGGGGTTTCGAAAAAGAAGTCGCGTAGTCGGTCCAAGGACTAACTATGTCGAGCTCGATAAAAACTAAACTCGTAATCAGTATTTATATCCGGGTGGGACACAAATCACGAATACAGTCGTAGTATGTGAGAACGATTACACACAGTAGTTTTTGCTAAATAAGATAATGTCTCACATCGGCTTTACACACTCTACGAACAGAAGAACAAAACTAAAATGGGTGTTTGCGTCGAACGTGACTGTCGAGCTGGCCTTTTTCCGTCGCTCGATATTCGCATTTCGGACACTTGTGCGGCTTCTCACCCGAATGCTTTCGAAGGTGCGCAGTGAGATTGGCCTTTTCGCCGCCTGGTAGTCACAATTCTCGAGATGGCACGCGTACGGCTTTTCGCCGGTATGCCATCTACGCTTGTGCACGTGGAGGTCGCTATTGTTCGCTGTGCGGTAATCGCACTGGTCGCAACGGTGCGGCTTCTCTCCGGTGTGGATCCGAAGATGCGCTTTGAGGGTGCATTCCTTTGTGAATCTGTAGCCGCATAAGGCGCATCGATACGGCTTCGATTTCGTATGCGTTCGCACATGATCCTTTAGGTGAGTTCTATTTGCCGTGCGGTAGTCGCAGTAGTCGCACGAGTGTTTCGCTGGTGGACGCTGCACGACCGCCTGAAAAGGCAAGCTGTTCATTAAGAAACCTCTTTTAAGACGGTATCAAGTAGTCAAGTTTAGCAACGTCTATAAAGTATGGCACCGGCCGCATCGCACAGCGGTGCAATAGGCTGTCATTGGGTAATCGGCACCATGGTCCGGTGCCGACCTAAGTCCCCTCCACTTACAGACAAAAATGTGTTTAGCGCTTACTTATAGGCCGGTATTACGGGACGTAAGAATGACAGACAGTTACTGCTTTACGGTCCCCGCGGAGCCTCACGGGGGTGTAGGGTCTCACGCTAAATAGGGGTTGATCTGAATTCTGATTCTGAAGATCAGAAGAACCACAGGCCGTCAATTACTCGAGTAAAACGCCGTGACTTAGTTGGCTGACTAACCGATCGCTTCGAGAAGCTCCCGGGCTTAGAACGTTGAGGCAGCGGCTCCTGCACGTGGCGGTTCCGCTCTTGAAGCGCTGCTTTACGACTGTGCTGCACCAGTTGACCGTTTCTGCACAACTGGTCGATCGACATATGTTGGAGAGCATTACGCTGGTCTGGCGGCGGAAACTCGTCTTCGTGATGCATTTCAAGTGGAGGCGCAGGAGGTCGGCGCGCCGATGCGGTACGACGAGAGAGACGGATTTTGCCGGGCTTTGCTGATGTCTTCGTTCCGACGTTCTGCTGTTTGTCCGCCGCGCGCGACGAGTCCTGAAGCTCGCTTCTAGCGTCGTACCGCTTCAGCTGCTAAACAGGCGTGTCGCGAAACTAGAAGCAGGGCGGGTGAGCTAAGGGGGATTTTTGGTGTAGAAAAATAAAAGTTAATAAATTTTCAAGGTAAAAAGGCTATGTATTAGTTAATATAGCCTACATGTCAGGGCTGCGGGTCTCGGTCTCGGTCTCGAAAGCCGAGACTCTCGTTGGGTCTGGTTGGTCTAGCTGGATAAGTGCCACCTTGGTTCTAGTGGCCCGCTAAGCAACACTTGTAACCTTATACGGTCCGCTATTCGTTGGACTGTACGTCCATGCTTTCGTGGCGACCCTTCCGAAAATTGCGTAGCGATCATTGGTCTTTTCGGTATGACAAACAGAGTGGCACGGTCGCTATTGTTGATGCTGCTGAGAGCTTGCCTAATGCCGGAAATGTAGCTAAGAGTAGTCATTCAGATGATAGCCTAGAGTATTTTTTAGCAACTCGGAAAGAGAAAGAGCCACTGCGCGACCGGATACGTGCTGTGTAATATCGCAACATAGGTCAATGTCCTCTTACTGCGAAGCATAGTTTTGACCTCATCCGGAAGTTCGTCCTCGTCCTCGTCCGGACGGGACGACGACGTGGACGACGTTTTGACTTTTGGCGGGACGCGGACGAGTTTGAAAATTTCGACCGGACGAGGCCGTCGATATCACGCCGGGGAGCTGCGAGCCCCTGCCGCCCGCTGCTGCTGCCACGTCGCATGCGGCTGTGGCGTCCCAGCACGTGTCCGCCGCCTGCTCGACGGTCGCTACCGACCAAACAAGCGCACCGTGCGTCGTCTCGGACGAAAGTTCTCGCGACTTTTTGCTCTCGATGTTAGGTTGATAAATAAGTAGAAGATTCATGCTAATTTAACGCTCGTATCCAAGACATACGCTGTCCTAATTCGTTGCTTCTTGTACTTGTTTTTCTCAGTAATCGTCCCCTTTTGCACCACAAATCTTTGGACGATTTTTCGCCTAAGATCTTGTTGGGCGGAAATAATAAGAGGAGACGACTGAGGTAAGACTGGGTTATTTGAAGCAGTTTAGGTCATGCACTATTGTCTGCTCATGCGTGCATTCCTTTGTAGCATGCATACAAAATGTCCTTAAACCGGACATTTCCAGGATGCGCCGCTTACGCCTCCTTCAACTGCTTCTGTGCCTCGCCGCTTGGACTCGGCTCTGCGACGGCGCCACTAAGGACACCTGCACTTGCAAGGACGTCGAGAAGCTCAAGGGCCTCTACACCGACCGTCCGTGCAACGAATGCGCCAGCGGCCACTACCGGACGTGAGGAGGAATAGAGTCCCGAAAACAGTCGGCTTTGTAATCGCCGTTTTCCACGCTCTCTCACCACATCTCCCACAGCGCGTTCGACGCTCTTTTGCCGTGCCTCGAGCCAGCGGGATTTTGCTTCTTCCGGCAGCCGGAACCTTGGCGGCGCATTCGCCGCCGCCGCGTACGTCAGGTGTTGGAGGAAGCCAGCCGGCCGCCGGCTGAGTGCGGTGATGCGCGGATGCTGGCCAACTGCTGCGCCGTGCCGCGCCGCAGGTCTCGCTGACGACCAGCGGGCCCGTGAACATGCACATTGATTGTTCTCCCGCAAAGCAGTGAAAATGACGCAAGCCGGAAAATCCCGTTGGGCGCCGCTGTGATCAGAGGGCCACCGCCGGTCGGTTCCCTGGCGTGAAGCGACGCAAGTAGCTTAAGCCGAAAGCGTGGATGGGCCGCCGCCGGCCGTAGTGGAACGCGAATCGGCTCTCGTGGACCCAAATAAACAAGTTAAACAAGCAGGAAACAATGTTTTTGCGGGCCTCCGCCGCCCCGTTGCGGAACGCTACTCAAGGAAAAACGGAACAGAGGTGGATAAGTGTGAAGCCTCCGGCGGGATCAAAGCGTCATTGATCCGCCGGCAAGTTGGAATAAAGCTTTAACATGGGCAAAATGGGCCGGCAAGCGTATTTGGGCAAAAGCTCACCGAGAATTAAGGTATTTTAGTGTTTTTAGAGGAGTATTTTGTAGTGATCTTAATGAGCCGCAGGTTCAAGGCATTTTTAACGCTTTCGTGGTCAAAATTCATTAGGTATTGGGGGGGGGATAAGTAGAGAGTTGGGGAATATCTTCTTCTCACGTAGCCGCCAAAATGGAAAATAATTTAGCAGACGGGGGACAGGTAAAAACGTGAAATAACTTGAAAATACGGCAACTTTTGATGTTTTATAAGGTGTTCTTTGCCATTTCCCATAAAACTGAAAAATTTCGGTGGGTTTTCTTAGCTATTATAGGATATCGAATCGCCCCAAAACTGGGTAGCATGGGATAATTGGCCACATAAGGGCCCTCCCGACCTGCAACGGTGGTAGGCTGCACTTCCAGGCGTCTGGACGTTCTGCCACCTGTCCGACCGGGGTCTCCGTCATAATTTTTGCTTGACTCCCACATCCCCATAGGGATCCTCTCACTGCCCCGTGGGAGATCTAGGGAGCCCGTCGCGGTATGCCCCGGCACTAGGCTATGCGGCCGATGCGCGACGGTAGCTAGTAATAAGGTCCGGTCCGCCTTTGTGTGACAAGGCAGTGCAGAGGGTGCGGCATTGGTAATGCGATGCCGACCGTATGCCAGGACTGGTTTAGGGCCATATTCGGCAGCGTCACACTGCCCGTCCCAGAGGTGTTGTCTGCACGCACCTAGGGACGTCGGCCGCGACTGCTTGTGCAGAGCAGGACCCGTCAGGCGGCCCATGTAGGGCTCGGTACCTTTTTGCCGAGCCCGTAAGCAGGCATTTTATTCCCAGTGGCTGCTGTGAGCTGCAGACGGATTGAGGCATTGCCCCTACGGGGTGATGCTGGCTACTCGCCTACCAATCCCGAGGCGAGCAGTCGCGAGGGCCTTTTGGCTCCCGCTGGGCCATCAGGACGTGTAAGCCGTTTGAGGTGAGGGCCAGCTGGCACGTGCCGTGCTAAAGCCAAGCTCTACCGAGGTTTTGCAAAAGGCGTCCATGGCCTCCCCGAGAGGGGCCGCCGGTCTCTGGGCCTAATGGCGGTGCGGAAAATTATCAAATAAACTGCAAACTAAAAACTCGTTTTTTTTGTTTGTTTTGTTCCTGCCCCGCTATAGGTCGGCATGCGCGCAGCTACAACGCTAAATGCGGGAATTCCGGTACATTTGTAGGCTGCGAAATACTAAAGTTTTGCTTTTACTCACATACGGATTTTGCAAAATATTGAAACCACAGGACAATATGAGAAATACGTGCGAATCATAAATATGTTAACATGTACCGGAATTCATGCACACCCTGAATCATTACCAATCTAGACTGCGCAGACCGAAGCGACCAACGCAATTCAAGGAAACACAAGCGCTTACCGACACCGTAAATTGCTAAAGGTGCACAGTCAGTTTTTGAAACACGTTTCGAACGGATGATGTTCAGGTTCGGGCATACAGTAACCGTGTCCGCAAGGGTCATTCCGCCCTCTTCCGATTTCCAACTCCATTTAACCATCTCGGCGTTCAATAAGAGGTGTGTTTATAAAGTTCTTCCGATTATAATTCCCTCTCGCAACTCGGTTAAGCCTAGAAAATGAGCCGCGTTCCTGCCAACACGGACCGGAGCACTCGCAAGCGCCGGCTAGATGAGCCCTACCTGGAGGAGGAAGAGCTAAGCTTGGACGCACCTTTCGGTATGTCGGGGAATTCGAGAGCAATTTTTACGGCAATGGTTAAACGATTTAATGATTAACGAATCTTAGGCATGGAAGAAGAGGAAGCCGATGACGAATTCGAACCCGAGCGACCACTAACTCCGCCGCCACCGCGCTCACCCTCACCCGAACCAGGTCCCAGTGCGCGACCTGACGCTGCAGACGAGGCTGAACTGGAGCGCTACTTCCAGGTTCTCCGCTCGCAGCCGAAATACATACGAAAGTCCAACATCGTTGGCTACCAAACATGCTTCCACATCGATTCGATGGCCGAGGACTTGGCCGCCGACCAGCAGTACGCTCTCTTCTTGCGCATTGCGAAGACGAAGAGAACAACGCTGAAAAACTAGGCGAGGAGGTGTACAACTTCGAACAGAGTGCGGGAGGCGTACAAGTGATCGGAAACAATTGCTGGATGAAGGTCACTGTCTGCAGACGCACCGTCGGCGGCGGGAAAAAAGAGGGCCTTCGCACAAAAGGAGAACAGTCCGACGTGGACAAGGCCTGTCTTTCCGCGGTCTCTCTGTCAAGCCGCGGTCCGGACAACCTCTGTCTCTTCAAAGCCATTGCAATCTCCAAGCGTTATGCGGAGCTGAAAGACGCGGGGGACAAAATCTGAATCACCGCATTGACTCCTTCCGGCAGAACAAGCGGGACATACTTTTCGAAGCAGTTGAGGAGCTCATGAGCGCCATCGACCTAAACATACACGAACTGAACATCGTCGACCAGTCCGTCACATACGGCGAAGCCGAAATGGAAAAGCTCCAGACGTACTTCGATGACACGTCTCCAGGACGTTATCGCATAGTCGCATTCTCACAGCACACAGACACGCACGCCATATGGAAGGGCCAAAACACCGCTAAGCTCAATATTTGCATATACCACCACACGGACAATGGCGCTACAAATGGGCACTACGAAGCGGCGAAAACAGCTGAAAAGCTCTTCGCGCGTGGAAAATACTGCTTTGACTGCGAAGTGACGTACTCCAAAGATTCCTACCACTCGGCCAAATGCAAATCCAAATGCATCAACTGCCTGCGCGTCGGCTACGGCTTCCCATGCCATGGCACTGATCGCATTCACTGCAACGGATGCAACAAGATCTTCACTTCGCGGGAGTGCTACGAAAAGCACCACGAAGTCGCTTGCCGCATGTACAGGAAGTGCGAAAAATGCGGAAAGTAAGTCAGTTACTTGATTCCGGGGTTTATAAAGCAAACACTCTCATATCGCCTGCCTAATTAGGTACTGGAGACCGGACATGCGCAAGCCGAAAAAGGGAGAACCTGCTCCGCCGGAACCCGAGCACCAGTGCGAGCTCCCGTTTTGCCGTCTTTGCCGCATGGCACATCGCAAGGAGGAACCGTGCTTCGTCAGCCCACCGCGGCTGCCGATGAAGAAGTCTGAGTATCGGATAATCTCGTGGGACTTCGAGTGCCAAGTCCACCGGAAAGTCGACAACGACACAAAAGTAAGTTTCCAGGTGGCGCGCACTACAACCTTCATCATCAGATTTAGACACTGCACGAGCCAACTGTGTGGTAGCGCTAGTGACCTGCAGCAAGTGCATCAGAGAAGAGCGGTGGAAGGACTTGGATCGGGCCGATTGTGAGATCTGTGGTCCTCAAAAGGTGTACGCCAAGGGCGAGTGGGAATGCCCGGACGGCCTCACAAAGGAACTCGTGGACTGGTTCCTGCAGCTGCCGAAAAAGTACAAGACGTACGCTTACTCGCACAATGGAGCCCACTATGACGACAACTTCGTCATGCAGGAGCTATACAACCGCGGTGGCATGAAGCCGAAAATTCTCAGCAACGGCAACAAGATGTTCGAGGTAACATTTCCGCACTCGGTTCTTTTTACTTTGTTTCTTTTTAGGTCCGACTGCCCAGGAACAACCATAGAGCAGAGCTCATTTTGCGCGACTCTAATCTGCTCTTCCCGATGAAGCTCTCGGCGGTCAAGGACACCTTCCGTCTGGAATGCGAGGCCAAACCATGGTTCCCGTACATGTACAATCGTAGCGAGAACTACAATGAGGTGATCACTGGCGTGCCGCCGATCAAAGACTACTGCCCCGGCAACATGACGGAGAAGGAGCTAAAGCAGTTCAAGGCATGGTACGGCGAGCAGCTGAGAAACTGGAACAATATTCGCTTCGACCTGAAGAAGGAGCTGCGAGAATACTGCATGAGCGACTGCAACAACCTGCTGCACGCACTGGTCGCTTTCCGGAAGCTCTTCAACGATCTCTCTGGCTTCGACAACATGGCACAGAGCTGCACGTTGACCAGCGGGTGCCTCAGAATCTACAAGCACCGCTTCGTGAAGCGCAAGACGATCGGCATCATTCCGCCGCACGGCTACGGCCCCTTCGACCGGCAGAGCAACAAGGGCATGAAGTTTGTCAAGTGGGTCGCCGAAGCCCACGGCGTGGGGGTAAAGCATCGCGACAACGGCGGCGAGAAGCGTGTGGAGCACACGGATCCGGTTCGCGGGAAGAAGAGCACGTACAAGCTGGACGGATACATCGAGGCAGCCCAGCGACAAAGTCCTAACTTCAAGGAGTGCGGCGTGGACGGATGCGTCTACTGCGAGCAAGCGCCCGACAAGGACGTCGCAATCGAGTTCAACGGTAAGCGAGCCAGCGGAAAAGTGACAATGTCAATACCTTTAGGGTGCTACTTCCACGGCTGCGACGTGTGCATGAAGAATGACTGCAAAGGCGTTGGAGGGAGACCGACGGATGAGCTCTGGCAAGCCACCATGGAGCGCGAAGAGCACCTAAAGCAGCAGGGACTCTTCGTCTGGCGAGTCCAGGAGTGCGTCTTCGACAAGCACTTCAAAAAGGACGACGACATGAAGGAGTTCTATTGCTAATTTCGGTGAGCCACTCGTAGGACCTCCCAAGCTGAACAGGTCAGTAAACCCATGTGGCTTAGTTGATAACTTACCGCATTTCTTTTATTATAGCCCCCCCCCCCTTAAATAGAGCCCCCCCCCCCTTGAATATAGCCTCCTCGGAGAGACATTTCGAAAAGTATAGCCCCAGTGCCTATATTCAAAGCAATACGGTATTCTGCACTGTAATTCTATTTCCTCATCTTCTTTTTAGTTTCATCACACGCTTTTTATTTTCGATTAAAACTGCAGTTTCGTTTCGTCCTTAGGCTGAGCCGAAAGCTAAGCCTGGGCTTAGGCTTATGCTTTCGCTGTCCGCCCGGAATGACTTACGCACTTTGCGTGAGACCCCAAAACAACGAAAAAGAACGCAGTGGCGTACCGAGGATCCGATTTTAGGGGGGGGGGGGGCAAGGGTCTAGGGGGGCCAAGATCCTATCCGCCGAAAAAAGCCCCTTGGTACCCCTTACCATATTTTTCGCGGCGGTCTTCGGCCGCCGCGAACATAGGGGTCCCCCTTTGCTACTTTTCGTGCAATCCAAAATTTAGGGCGGGCGATGCCCCCTGCCCCCACTGTCGGTACGCCACTGAAAGAACGTGTTTACCAAGTCGCTTTAGTTCTGGGACTTCCTGCTGACGTGCTTGCTCGGCATCGCGCTGGTCCCGGAGCTGCTCTATCCCGCAAGTTGCGCAGTTATCAACGGCCCCATTCGACTACTCGGCTATGACGTGTCCCTGGTCGCGGTAGGCTCTTGTCTTACATAAAATATAGCACAGCGCGGACTGGCACTTCCACATCACATATAATAATCA
>JNEY01001345.1:0-13572 GCA_020875895.1 Aphelenchus avenae
CACCGAGATGGGTAGCCCTTTTTTGCCTGAATGAAAGTGCGAGGATCTAAGGAACATTGAACGGGCGATGTTCGGTACTAAAGTACTCTCTTTCTAATCGACGATACTGACACTAGAGAAACGTCATACGGTTCAGAATTTTTCGACAGTCCAGCCATTTGTCGCATGAGACGTACCGTCATGCGAGGTGGCGCAAATCTTCAGTTGGTCGAACAGTTGCGCAACGGCTTCCAAGTGGTCCTCCTTCACACGGGAGTCGAAAACCACGTCACATCGGTTCTTGAAGGTAATCCATGGGAGCATCGAAAAGGCTCTTCAGTTCGCCAAGCTCCTTTTGCGGGCTAACTGCAAGATTGCGTGACGAGCGTAAGAGTAAGGGTTCTTACGTGTCTCATTAGGCAGCTCATTCAATGTATCGCGAATGCCGAACATAGTCTTGTCGTCCGAGAAAACAGAGAAGGACCAGATCCCGTTCCATTCTGACAATTCCAGCATTTTCACGGTGTTGGCACTAAATGCCCCGATTTCTAATGAAAAATGACGGGTGAGCATGCTACGCCACCTGCTCAGACGCTGAGTGTTCGAGTGGATAAAGAGACGAAGAGCATTGTTCGTGCGGGATACGCTCAGTAAGCTCTTGACGTCCAAGTATTTGAAAAGAACCAGCTTCAGTTCGTCTGGCAAGCGAAAGATGGGGTCGTTACTAAACGGATATGACTAACTCAGGCAGTTTTCGAATGCCGGCAAAGGCTTGTGCTTGCTCGCTTCGCCAGCCATGGTTCCTGGACGTAGACTTACGTGGCAGTCTGCTGAAGCTGCGAGAGTTCTTCAAACTTCTTGAGCATATCCCAGCGCCAATATGCGGTGACGTCATAGCCCAAGAAGTTCAATGCAAGCTGTTTACCATCCGACGACATCCGACGCTGTATGATTGTTTCGACTTCGATCGACGTGAGGCACTTGTTACTTATCATTGCGGCGATTTCCTGCTTGGACAGCATCGAAGCGGTTTTCGGAAACTTGAAGTTTCGCATGCGCCATCGAGTGCTTTTGTAGTGAAGGCCAGCGGCGTATACCAGATCCGGGAACTTGGTAGGTTCAATCAAGGATGCCTCCGTGAGGCGAGCAACGACCGCGTACTCCCACAGTTCGCCACAAGCTTCTTTCAGCGCTTTTAGCGCCTCGATGAAGCGTGCGTACTGCTCTGAAACGACTGGATGGACTGCTAGCTTGCACTCCGCACGGCCGAGGTCCTCGATTGCTTCCACGTAGAGCATGCCTCCTTTTCTAGCGCTCCCGATGGCTTGGTTTCTGATTGCACCGAGTTCTAAAACGACGACGTTCCAAGCGACTGGATGCTACATTGGTTCCTCTTCGCATCTAGTTGTTATATCGGCCATAATATGGTTATTAGCAGCTTAACGGCTCTTTGCATGGCCGACGCCACTAGCTGGTATTACTAGTGACAAGCAGATACATTTGTTCCTGGACAGACGCTAATGCATTTCAGTAGCTCGTGTGCCATGACGCCACCGAATTCACGAAGCATTTTATGCTTTTAAGGTAAGGCGCCTGGACCAACGTAGCTCTGCTGCACGCATTGTAACGGTACCTCAGACATCGTAGCGATACATAATCATATGGTCATATCGACACCGAATGCATTCGAACCGCGTGCTTCCAGTTTTAGCGTTGCCTCATGCACGGTAGCTCTGCCGCACATTATCGCGCTATGCGGGAATGCATTCGAAGCATTCCCGCATGCATCATAGCGCTACCGCATGCATGATAGTGCTACTGCATGTATGCTTAACGTTACCGCATGCACCGCAGTGCTATCGCATATATCCAACATGTAGCGTTGTCTCATGCATAGTAGCGAACATCATAGCGCTCCTGCATTTTGCATATATTCCGGAGGGTGGTTCCAAAGCCCAAATTAGTAGGGCACGCTTGAAGCCTTCAAGTACGAAGATAATGATGTGACCTTCGGAATGAGAGCTGGAGAATTGAGCATGCCGGCCAGAAGAACATGAGGCAGCTCAAATTTCCAAAGCGCTTTATGGATCCTAGAAAACCAGCTGCGGCGCATTGTAGCGATCGCTCCTCAAACAGCAAACTTGTCCTCCGCGTGAAGCTCCCTAAGGACCGATTAGAACCGTGCAGCGAGACCCTCCGGCGAAATGCTCGGCTTGAAAGCCACGATGTAGGCTACCGTAAGCATTGCAAGGTGGTAGTAGTTCTGCTCGTTTTCGGACATCTGAAAGACATGTTATGTCCAAAGCCGACCTTTTCATTAACCTTAACAAAGGGCTAATGTGAATCCGTCCCCCAAAAAAGTCATGTATGTTCCACTTCGGGGTTACGTAAAAGCCGAAAGTTTAGTTTTTAGCTGTCACGTTAAAAAACCTGATGATATACAAGGTTTCGAATCTGGTTGGGTACCATAGGGCTATGACTCATGCGGTAATGCTATAATGAATGTATCTTTTCTTCACTCACCCCTGCCAGGCATCGTCGGTAGTAGGCTTTGTGGACCGCATTGTTAGCTACGCGAATACCCTTGTCGACTAGATGCTGCATATACGTCTCGAACAACGACGCAAGTTCCGCCAGGGCAGCGGATCCGTTCCTGAAGTTCGCTTCCGCTAATTCCCTCTCCCGCTTGTCATCCGAAGCTAGGTTCGCTAGCACCGATATGGCGAACGCTCGGTTGAGTTTGGATGTACCATAGATGAATGCTTCACTGGTAGGTGCCCGAGTGGGCGGCTCTGATGGCTCGGGAGGAGACGCTTGCTAAGACACATAAAATGAATAAGAAGCTCGAAACTTGGAAGCTCTGAAAAAGCAGAACCTAGAGGTCAAGAGCGGACTCATACCCCTTTTGTGTCACATTTGTCGTCCTTGCCGATCGTTTCAGCGGAAGTAGGCTGCTCAGCCGCAGCCAGTGCTTCAGCTACCAGAACTTCAGGCGCCTTCGTCGGGTCTTTAAGTGCAGTTAGGACAGCGTCTAACCGCTGTTGTAGTGCCTGCGCGTCTGTGACATTCATGTCGACAACTGATCCTTGTTCGTTTCGGAATCGCTTTTGAGTGCATTCCGGTGGTGGGCTTTCCGAAGCTGAGCCGCGTTTTGACATATCTGACAAATGATACTGAGACAATCTGATGTTTGTAAAGTTAGGTAAGCGAAAGTGGGCTGCTAGACGTCCACCACGCGCGGACAACGAGGAAATGTGCACAGAATTCTCAGAATGCAGCAGTTCCTTTTCCTGTTTCGCAAACACTGTTTACTTGCTGGTCGAGGAAAACAAGGCGTTCCTTACTGGGTCTAACCGAAAGTGAAAACTAAATCGAGTTGGGCTTAAGCGAAACACCAAGGCTACCTTGTCTGAATTTACGAACGCTAATTATAGTCACTGGACAGAAAACCAGCAACAGACGAGCTCGTTTTTATGTGAATGAACCGTGCAACCTCCGGCCCTGCGCCGACGGCGTGTGAGACTGACTCAGTGAAGTACTCGGCGCTGACCATAACAACCTGGTACAAAGGAAACCCAGATGTCGTAAGTCAACGCAGCATTTGCTGCTAATAAAGTGCTTGCAAAGGCTCGTTCACACCGATAGCGTGTAAATGAAGGAATTACATGGGCTGACCAATCGAAGGTGAGTTCTAATGCTTGCTAGGATCAGAATTACGCTTTACTGCTAAACATTTGGGATCCTCTCAGCTAAAAGATGCCACAGATCAACGCCATTTGAATCTCTTTGTGGCGGCGCTAAGTCCAAAGTCCTCTGATGCTGTGGTGCGCCTTCCGGTGTCCTAAGCCAAACCGGCGCCTGGGCACGATAGTTCCCTCTAGGGACAAAATGGCTTCATCGTATCCGATCTGCAGTCAGCTATTCGTATGAGAACGTAGCTTTGGGAGCGTCCAGTAAATATGTAAGCCTTATAGGGGGAGGGGAGGTCCGGGCCTCTGATTAAATTTGATTACAGGGGGAGGGGGTCAGGCCTTTGATTACGTAATCACAAGCACTAGGTAAAATGGCCCGCCGCTAGGCGCCGCCAAAGCAAATTTTGACTATATATTGCAAATTTTGACTTAAAATTTCGTTGGCGTCGCCTGCGGCGTGCCATTTTTGGACTCACTTTTGAACACATTCTGACGTTTTTTCAAGTTTTTTTTGGCCGGAGCTTTTCTCCAAAAGTTCTTGATGTAACTTGACGATAGACAAGGTACATAATACACGTTTTAGGCCTACGAAACCGTCCTCCCCCACCCATACCAAGCATGTGACAGCTTAAAACCCGATTTTACAGGTGTAATATTACAGGGGGTGGAGGTCCGGGCCTCTGATTACATTTGATTACGGGGGGGGGGGGGCGGGGGGTAAAAAAAGGGCGATGTAATGCTTACACATTTTCTGGACGACCCCTTTGCTACCAGCGTTCACAGTTAAGGCTCATTCGGTGAGTTTAATTTTCGGGAGGTCGACTTACTCGGCTACCATCGCTTCTCGAGTTTCAAACTCGCAACTGGTTCTAAAACCGTCTTTCGTGCAGTGTCTGCGGTCCGAACGGAAGAAAGGTCTAGCTTGAACATCAAATGCACTAGCTTAGAACGGTCGTGCAGCTGCGCCTGTGAAATCGCCAAACTATGAGTGTGACGCGACGGAACACTATAGTCCGCTTTAGGGACAATGACATTCTGAACTCTGTGGCATAAGTGTTCCTATCTGAGCGCTACTGCATCTCGCTGGCCAGTTATGTTCTTTTCGTTAGCTACGGACATTAGCACAGACATTAAAAAATCATTCTCCTTTTGTCGTAGAGGAAGCGGAAAAATTGTATATGCTCACGCTCATGACACTCACGAAATAAATGTGTGTGATCGGAAGAGCAGCGCTATTTGATCAAGGACACGCGTCCGATCGGACGTTACATATTTCGGTTTCCGTGGCGCGTGCGCCCCTCTCAAAGGTGTGGAAGTGATCCTATTTGCAATCGCCGGTGTCCGTGTCCGCCGCTCCGTCGTGTTCGTTTCCAAGCGTGTTTACGAGGCGGCTTTACCCGCTAAACCGCATATGGCTTAGCGTCGTCGCACTCATTTTTCTATTGTTCACTGTGAGTAAAAGACTCTGGAGTCCTGCTTTTGTTGCGGTCATGCTAAATGATGGCGTCCGTATCGCCATCATTTAATGATCCTTCTTTGAGCTTTCCCCCAGAAGCTACACATGCAGGAAGCTCGCCAGTACAACTCACTTTTCCAAGCTATGTGTGCACGTACAAGCCCTGTGCTTACAACCTTGCAAGAAGGCATTTTCATACTGCTAGCCACAACCGCCCCGAAACAATCATAATGGTCGAAACTTTGGACAACTGAAGCCAAATGGTTTGCATTCAAGTCCAACTGCATGAACAAATGTGGAATGCGTTCGTTCTAGCAATATGCGTCATCAGACGGCCTCGAATGTTCCCGAACAACTGAACCGGTTTTCCGGTATCTCACTTTGGGCCACGCACAGTTTAGTGCGCTCGGAACTGGCCGTAGCTGGTGAACTATCCGAGTGAAGTTTCCGAGCTTGCTATAAATTCGTGCTTATGATCCCTGCTGTAGTACGTTGGGCACGAGTACACTTCTTGTGATAGCTCTTCATTCCAGGTTAACATATTCTACGCAGTATGTCCTATACAAGACGATATTCTCCTTTCTTCCATTCGTCTCGGCTTTTTGATGAACCGCTTGACTTCGATCGGCCTTCCATCAGTCGGCCGTACTGGGCCGACAAGCCGCTAATGGAGAGCCATCATTTTGGAGAAGGTGTCGGTCCGGCGGTATGTCAAATTTTCACACAAAAGCTCTACACTGTTTAAACATTTTCCTTTTAAGCAATCTGACTCAGCTGAAGAAGTTCACGTTCAAATCGATGTTAGTCACTTTCGTCCGGAAGATCTCAAAGTGAACGTCGTCGACGACTGGATTGTCATCGAAGGACGGCACGAGCAAAAGGCGGACAAGTACGGGCAGGTAGGTAATTTTCGGGGACCTATGCTCCACAAGACAGTCAAAGCTTTGACATTTATGAACCTTTTTAGATTGAGCGAAACTTTGTTCGCAAGGTGAAGCTACCAAGCGGCGTCAAGCCGGAAGACGTCACTAGCGATCTGTCGGTGGACGGCATTCTTACGGTCCAAGCCGAGAAGCCCAGGCCACAGGAGGACTCGCGTGTGCGCCACATTCCGATACGATCAAAGCATTAACCTAGATACTTTCTTAGAATCAATGGAACTAATAAACTTACTGCTAAGCATTAAGTATGTTAGGGCTATGATGACTGCCAACCCGTACTTACGACATGTTGGTATGTCGGGGAATACGTGGGCATGGTCGTTGCCTTCTGACGCTTTGCATTGCATTTTTACCTCTTCGCCGATATACAGAAAGTAAATAGGAAGTGGTAGACATTTCGCTTTGTTACTATTCACTGAGGCTTTTGCCACGTCTACTCATTAGTTTTACTTCCGAAGAGAATGTTGTCTCGACGGCGGCCTCGTGACGAAAACCGGCGTGTTATCGGAATTCTGCGACTGGGGCGTATCCGACAACGCCATAATAGCCGATCTTCTCTTGCAGAGTAGCCCGTAGAACTTGAGGTACCTCGAACGAATGGTTTTGCTGAAAACATCCGTTTACGAAAGCGACAATCCAGATAACTTTGAGATTGTTTACATCACCGCAGGGACGTTGACGCTTGTGTGGATGCTGTACCATACCTGGTAACGAGTAGGCACAGCGGCCCCGAAAGAGACAACAAGTCGATCACGTACGGCAACGACGCCTTGACGATCGCCTGGCCCACTTCGCTATGCATGCCGATAACGTGTGAAGTAAACCAAATGGCCGCCATTAGCAGCTGCGAAATAAGTCCGATAATTGCGTAGACTGCAAATGGAAAACACCTTGCGCTGTTCGCGGAAGCATCCCACTTACTCAGCAAGCGAAAGTCATCGCGGTGCTCGCGTTTCTGCTGGAAATTCAAATGTCGATATAGGATCACTGCGCGGAACTCGAAGAACGCGCTCAACGTGCAGGTCACGAGCGCCAGTGTGACTGATATGATGCCGCCAGCCTGAATAGTACTAACATATGGTATGTTAACAACGTATGTTGTCAAGAACTATCCTTACGGCAGAAAAGCGGTTTGACTATACCAGGAATCAGCTGGAAATGAGCTGTCCTGACGGGCTGAATCAGCCACCAGCCCTGCGAATGCCATGCGAACAAGCTCGGCTTTGGCTCAATTTTGCTCTTTTCAGTAACCCAGGTTCCGAGCAGCTTCACATTTCGATAAAAACGATATTTCCAGGTGTCAGGGCTTTTTCGCCCAGAAATTACTTCTCAAGACACTCACCAAATCTGTTCCGTACGCATTATTCACCAGGCCGTAGCCTTCCCCATCGGCGACAACACTGGTTTTGAACCATAGCCGGACCGCAGCAGCCACGAGTGGTATGAGGAACAACAATGCTAGGATCCACGTCAGTGATCTGCCGTTCCACGCCTATACAAATCTGCTGCTGATGACACTATTTCGCGTATACCTGCGGAACTTACCGGCATGTGCCTTAACGGGTCCAGCATGACGGTGTAGCGGTTGACCGCTATCGCCGTGTGGCTTACGCATTGAAAGAACTGGAAGTAGGCAGTAGCAAAGAACAGGAACGGACCCACAGGCTCCACGACAGCCACAGGAACCGCGTTGTACTGCGGGAAGCGGATGAGCCATTGCACCTAAAGGAAGTCACTTGACGGCATGAAGCTGAAAACTACAAAAGTGTCCCTATAAGGAGAGCAATCGTCGTTGTTTTGACCTCGTTCCGCCTGGGCTCCATTCGAAACGTCCATACCCTCCTAGCCTCAAGGAGCCGCAAGCGGACATCGAAAAGCCCTTACCGTGAAATAGTCAGCGACATCAGCGGCACTCTGAAGCAGGTAAATAATGAAGAAAGCGTTCCGAAACAACTTCGGTCCCTTCGCCACTTGACATGCAATGAAGAGCGTTACGCTGAAGTGAAAGACGAGAAAGAGGCACTCGCAAATGAGGCTGACAAGTACGTAGGAAGGTAGCATTACCTACGACTGCAACCCTATGAAAGCACGTGAGTCGACATCGTTCGATGGAATCTGCAAGAATCGCATTAGCGAACTTTATACGAATTTACGGGAGTGCAGTCTGAGCAAAACGAAAAGTAATCAGATATTCTCGGCAGGAGCAGCACATGCGCTTACGAATGGGACCGGCAAAGCCGCGTATATACCGACAAACCGAAACCCGTAAATAAAATTGCACCTGGATATAGGTGCCCACCAAAGAACTCAGAAAAAGTCAGAGGCAATAAGGAAGTTGTGTCCGCGATGAAGCACATAAAACTTTGTTCTGTGTGTGCGCTTGAATCTATGCTAGTTTCGTTTAGTGATGGCGGTGATCGTGGGCCAGGACGTGCCGTGATTCCGTGTTTTTAGCACGGCATCACGGCACGTCGGGGTGCCACAGCACCCCGACACGGCGACACGGCGACATAAAATGCCGTGTTTTATGCCCTCGTGCTTTTTTCGGTTTAAACGGCACGGCATTTTTTTGCTCATCACGGGACTGGCCACGGCGCGGAGCAGGGCTGGGGACTCTCCAAAAAAACCAAATCCGAATCCAAATCCGAAGCAAAACGACCGATTTTCCAAATCCAAATCCGATTTTTTGAAGCTTGCTTCAAGTACGGCTTTCTTCTCAAGATGGCTCCGGGCGAGATGGTTGAGCAAGTTGCTAGTGCTGCCATTTGTGCGGGAAAAGCGCAGACGTGGTTATTGGCTAATATATTTACCGAACAATTGGTTATTATCCACTCAATTTGCACCTACCCATTCATACTCAGTTTACACCAAAAGATTCGGAAAATCGGTCCAATTTTCGAAAACCAAATCCGAATCCAAACCCGAAGCAAAATGACCGATTTTCCAAATCCAAATCCCCAGCCCTGGCGCGGAGGGTCGCTATGGCACGGCCTAGGCACGGATGAAGCTTGGCGACGACATAATACCTTCGTCCCAGTAATGCAACACACTGTTCAGTCGTGACTGACTAAACGTTCTATTCCGGTCTAGAACGCCCTGCCCCACGCTCCGACTAGAACATTGCGGAGAGGGAGAGCTGTGAACACTTGGATCACGTGAATGGAGGGCAGTCCTTTGAGTCTACCAAGTTCGCCAGCTGATTCGCAAGTGCTTCTTGGTACGCATTCCAGAGCAGTTTAGTCTGTGCTGTCACCTACTATCCTACGTTATTCAGACCAATTATGTTTCTGATCTCGATGAATGTCATAGCTGCCATCATTACTGGCTTCGCAGTTCGGACAGGTGTTTTCCGACTTCCGCGTGCGCGTTATTCTAAGCGCTATGATGAGGTCAGCGTGGGAGAACTGAAGACCAAGGATGATTTCGTTAATGTGGGTCATTTAAAGCTGATTACTGAGAGTCTCAGAACGTTAGTGTTAAGTAGGTTACGCGCACTTTCCAATAGAACGGCTGCGTCAGAGGTGATGTTAGGAGTCGGAATTAGCGCCCTTTCCGACAAAAGGAAACGAGGACAGACATCCTATGTACTGGTACCGCTTCTCCCGCAGCTAATATGAACCAAGCAGTGAGGGCCGTGGCTAAGCCTTGGAAGAGTAAAATTGCTATTCTGCGGCGATCTATTTTAAGATTTCGATCCTTATTTGGAGATCCTACGTATCTATCGGCACGAAAAGTGGAGAGGAAGTCGAGTCATGCGCGATACGTGGGACATGCAAGAGATGCTGAGCTTTGGCAGTGAGTACGGCTAAAAGTTGTTTTCAGCAATCTTATGTTGCGCTGATTTTGGTCGCTCTGAATAAATCTTTCGTATTTTCCATATGTAATCGCGTGCTCCACGTGGGGCAAAACAGCATTACGCTAACCTTTGCGTGCTTTTCGGGAAATTCTGTTAAACTGTCCTTAATTATACGTGCGTAGTATGCGCAGAAAGATGTCACGTAGAATTAACCTCGAACAAGCAACTTGCGATAGGTGTAATGACATTAACACCGCACAAAACAAGGGAATAAATTTCTGTTAGGATAAAGTCCTTCAGTCGCAAGTGACCAACGCTGCAGCATGGAGTAGCCAGGCCGAACCGTGGTTACGGGCTGCGCTTAAACGGACACCATTGTCTAGTCGCGTAGAAATTTGCAGGAGTAGATGGCTGCACGAGTTCCGTGGCCGTCTCGAGCTCAGTTAAAGTTCAAAGAGTTCAAAAGCTTGCAACATATGCTAGCGCACAAAGCACATAATAAGCGTCGCGATAACCGAGCGACTTAGATGCGCTTGTTACACTTCGTCGTAGCAGTAGTCGTCGCAGGTACATAGAACGCTTCTACGTTAAGGGTTGCGACTAGTCAAACAGCAAGCGTCTGGGCAATGCGTCATAATTGGTACAAGACAAGGCCTGCACTAGCACCGCAAACTGAGCGTTGCCATCGAGACTTTCAATGCAAGGTTTGTAACCTACTAAGTCTAAGGAAAGGCAGTAGCGTAAAGCGTAGGTTCAGTGTGCTTCCTCGTACTAACTCGTCTTAAGAACAGCTCTCAATCGTTGCGTCCCGGAATATCAACACTTTGAAAACTTTGGTAACTAGGGCAAGATGTAAGTCGCAAAGCATATGCGATAGTCTTCACTGGAGCTGCTCGTCCTGGATCGTCTTCACTGAAGTGCGCCTACAATTGCACTGAACGGACTTCGTACCCGTTGGACTTCGCCTACAATTTGGACAAGGCAGATAGAAGTCGACAGTTACACGACTCAGGCGAATGTAACCGATAAACGTGTCCGAAAAGCTGTTCGCGGCCACAGCCTCCGGAAAACGACTGGGCTCCCCGCGATGGCTGAGCGTGGGATTTGAACACTTACCTAATTCGATTGGTGATGATCTCCAGCACGCTGATCCTCTTCCACTAAGCCACGAAGCCCACGATCGCGGCCGTTTGATCCTTGCTTTTCCTCCTTCCGCTGGCTTCCAGCTAGTTTCTAGCAGGAATCTGCGACAAAACGATTGTTGAGGACGATGTGGTCGGTACAGAATCGTGACAGGCGAAGGCACAAGAGTGTTTTTTCTCCCAGGTAAAAAGTGCTAAATTCGTCGGCGCTTATCACACTAGCGCGGAACAACCCTTCATACTAAATTAACTGCCTCGGGTGCGCGTCTACAGGTTCGACAATGCGTAAATACGTAAAAGGTCGACCCAAAAGTATTGCAACAAACGTGTTCCTGCTTTGCTGCGAATCCGGAACACGAGAGCAGGCACACCATGGTATATGTCACAGTTTCACGATGTTTACTAGTGCAAGCCGGTTCGTGCACCGAGCAAATCTTTTCGACCTTGTTGAGGTCATGCGCACTGCGGTTGGCCGCCCTGTATAAATTCCGACGTTTCGAAAGTCCTGAAAATCGTTTCTTTTTTCACTCCCACATCACTCATGGCTCCGGCAACCAGTTTCTTCGTCACTTGCATTATTACAGCTGTATGTACGGCACAGACTTCGGGGCAGGTAAGCCCAATGGGCACGTCATATTCAAGGTGGAGATGGTGCGGACCCCGCACCTTTCCGTTCCGTTCCGTTCTAACTCTCACCCTAAAAAGTTGCAGGCAAAAAGGCACCGAAAAAAGCATTAGGTATATGGCGCCGTTCCTTTTATGTTCAGCTAAAACGGCACGTCACTGAGAACTGCACGACACGTCACACTATCTCTAAAATGAATTCGGGCGCGCCCCGCCAAGAAAATCAGCAACTTTTGTTGAGCTCACCCGGCACCTTTGCAGAACTGTCCGCACGGCAACTACAGTACGGAGGAGGTGTGCGAATCGGCGTGTGAATGCACATGTAGCTCGAGTAAAACCGAATTTCTGGCGTGTATGAGCTACTGCACCGAACATGTGCAGTCTGCACTGTGCGATGGATTGAAATGTCCGACTTCGCCGTGTGCACCACCACCCTCCAATGCGGATTGCCCGACTCACGCTAACACTAGAGGATTGGTATGCGAAAGGATTTGCAATTGTTGCGGAAGGGACGTCGCCGACTGCAAATGCAAATGTGACGGTTCAATCTTTGCTCAAGCATCCGTTATTGGTGTAGAATGCACCGCTGTGCCTTAACACTATCTTGTGTTCGTCATAATATAAAACCTGGTGGTGGGATTCGTCTATCCCGAAAACTGTTTTGGTCCTCACATATGCCAAAAGCGAATGGAACATTTTGCGCTTTGCGTTGTTTCCCATAAAGTGGCCTAAGGACGTGCCATCAGAAAACTCGGACGAAATACCATTAACGTGCAGAAGGATGTAAACCGCTTTCGGATGATGCTGTCACATTAACGACGCAGCTTAGCCATGACGCGTAGGTATACAACATGTATACTTGCCATGACGAAGCTACGATTCGGTTTACCGATATGCACTGTGTCGTGACCGTCCATGCTATGCTAATTCACCTAGTGCATTGTGTATATATAGCGTGACTTTCTGTTGTCTAGTCAAAACCGACGTGCCCGTGCCTGTCAATAAACGTATCAACCTCTCTTCCACTTGTGCCCTGTTCGTTGTGCTAAGCCTAGGACACAACACACTGAATACATCTCGGCGCAGTGCGCAGATCAAAAAGTCACAAAATGAACTACCGTCCGCTACTTTTAGCGGTGCGTATCGAAAATGACTCAACCGTTCCATACACCCCTGTTTTACAACGTAACGTACGAACGAAGATCGTACAAGGCAGTAGGAATCCCCACTGGCACCGGACCTGGGTGGAGCCCGAATAAAATCCGAGTCCGCGTTATGAAAGCTCAATCAGAGTTTCCTAATTTCCGAACTTCCTAAAAAACCAAAGCTGCGAATTGCTAAATTCAAAAAATAGCCTTAGCATGGCCACATCGCAAATTAATCCTCGCAATTCCTCGGCGAACTCAATGTACTTGTCTTCCAGATTGGCATGCTCTCTCCGCGTGCCTTCATCGCCACCATCCTCAGCCCGCAAGCGCTTGTGGCGAGAATCATCATGCCGTCTGCGTTCCGCACTGAGATCATTTCGCCTCGCTTTATACCATACCCTTCCGTGTATCTTTTTATTCTAAAGCAAAATATACTAGAACTCTGTATGATTCGTACTTGAATGTCATGAACCGCATAAATCAGCCCATATGATCAAGAGGCAACTATCCCCTTAATAACGTTCCAACAGTTTGTTGCCTTAACTTCTCCTAAGCCTTTTGCAGGTCCTTTCACCGCATGTTCTTGGCGGAAGCCACGAAGTCGAGCACGAGGCACACATGCGCGGACATTTCGGCGAAGGCCATGGGTCGACTGCGAAGGTTCAGGGAAGCCATGGGGACTCTACAGTTGCCGCTGTCTGATATGCTTACCGTATTTTCTCTAATAATTCCCCCGGGGGGTCTAATTCGAAATGGTCCCCGGGACCGGGGGTCTATTAGGTGGAGGGGGGGGG
>JNEY01001346.1:0-12823 GCA_020875895.1 Aphelenchus avenae
AAACGAACTTCCTGACACGTTCGTGGCCATGCTCGGCCGGAACCGCTTGGTTGGAGGAGACGCAAGCGGTCCGGTGATGAACTGTCGTGGTCGCCGCATTTTTTTTTGCTGGAAAAGGACTTGTATGCATGTTCTGAGGAGGTGAGCCAACAAATTCACGGAACAGACGGCAATGACTAGCGACACGAATTTTCGTCAATGCGTCCTTACACAATCCATTCAGCGCAAAAATTTATTCTAGGTTCTGTGACTACATTAGGCCTAGGTTTTTCTACTAACAAGCGCAAAACTGAAAAGAGCTTAGTGCCATAATGCAAAAGGGCTGCGGTTTACTAGAGACAAAGCCGCGGCAAACGACGACACAATTTATGAAACGAATTTCGGCTGATTTTCTCATTCGTGACTTGGCCGTTTTTCTGGCAGATTTATCTACGAAACGGTCAAATTTAAGCGTACAATCAGAAGAAATGCACTGAGTTCATTCCGCTTATACCACATAAAGGGTTGTCGTAGCCAATGTAGCTGATTACTGAGATTGCTTAGAGCCCGGACAGAGCCGGCGAGAAGAGTGCCCTTCTGCGAGTGAGTACCCAATGCCGAGGCCTCCTGTGGATGGGTATTATTGCGTTCCGCGAGTACGAGTGAGCTGCGAGTCGCATAATTAATGCGAGGGCATAAAGGATTTTCGCAAGGGGAACACATAGGCGCCGTGCCGCCAGCGGCGGCGAGCCCAAATTACGTGGACGACGCTTGCATGGGGAAAACAGAGGCGCCCAGCCGCTAGCGTCACGGGCCAAACGAAAGCACAGAACATACGCGACCACAGAGACCACTTCCGTGTTGTTACTTACTCTCTAGTACACATAACATAAAGCCATGCGGTTCTAGCAGGGTCGGATGTACTTTGGCGGGACAGGGACATTAGAATAGTTCAATGAGAAAGTTACTAATTCCAGCAAGAAAAATTTTCCGCGTGTTTTCCACGGGGCGCACTCTGCACGGCACGAACGCCACACGCTTCACTGGCACACGCTTTTCCAAGGGTGCTACTCGACTCGATGCATCGATTCGTGCCCTTCTTGGTCGACGTGCTAGGGCGCCGCTTGTCTGGGCACGCCGCCGCTTTAAGCGCCGGCTTCCGCTTTGTCGGCGCGCGCCGAGGACGACGACGACTTTTCACGTACTAGGCGGAAGGGCATATCTTCTTGTACACGGTCAAGTTATTAGCAGAAGGGGTATTTTTGCAACGTACAGCTCATTGTCCACTTAGTTGTACTAGACCACCGAAGTTTTATGTTCCCTATGCTTTTTTTTGCCATGCCCACTTTCCGAACTTGACAGTTAAACTGCAACTTCTTCTTCGCAAAATTTCTCTTCCGCTTACCAGGCCCGAACGAGTTTCGTGTTATTTCGCATTGACTAACATTGGCAATGCTCATAGTCTCTTCTTCTTAGAAACCTTCTGCAATGAATAAGGGACCAAACAACTCCCAGGCACTTGAGTCAGCGTCTCCTGCCCTCATCGAGCGCTTGAGAGCCGTTGGCAACGACGCCGTGCTTCTACGAGAAACTGTCGAGGCTAGCGACAGCGTCTCAATTGTCGCTGCTTTCGCTGCGTTGCTTTCCGGCGATAGTTTTACCGCGCCGAGTGGCTCGACACGAAAGAGGGTCGGCTTTTCGATCTAAAAAGGATAGAACATGCACAAGGCATCTGAACCCTGAATACAGGTTTATGTAGCTTCGGTTCAGGTTTAGAGGCAAAACTCAAATTTTCGGGTCCCTGTTGTTTTCGACAAAGTCTAGACATGAGGGGATGCGTATGCGGTTAGAATGATATGGAAAGGCCAGCGATTATTTAAGAACACATCAGTAAAAACTAAAGCGCGGGGGGTGGAGATCCAAAAGCTTTGAATCTCCGTGCGCTGTCCGCACAGCGCGAAAGGGCTTCTCAGGTTATAACCTACGATAGAATTAAAAATAAAACATTTCAAACGGAAACCCGCGGATAATTTAACTTTTATGATCTTGATCCTGCTCCTGCTTTACCTGCCCTGTATCGCACTCTCCGCATGCATGCTTCGCATGTCCTTTACTGCTCTCTCCTGCTTAGCATGTCCTGTATTGCATGCTTCTGCTTAACATGCTCCAACCTTGCATGCAAATGGTTCAACCTTGCATGCTAATGGTTCGCATGGTCCTACGCCTAGCTACTTCGCACGGTCTTGCTTTGCGCGCTCATGCTTGTGTGCGCATGCTTTGCGTCATCCTGCGTTACATGTTCCTGACTCCGCATGCTTCGGCCATGTTTTGTTGTACCGACTCGTGGGGTATTCAGGCCATCCAGTCAGAATAAATAGTTGGGCAAAATTCTTGTAAACGCCGGCTAGCGTCACTGCGTGCGCGTTAGCGCACGCGAGAGGCTAGTATACCCCTATACCCCAAATATTGCCTGTTTGCGCAGGCGTCCGGGCGAAGCATCATACCCAAATGTTCATTATAACGACATGCGGCAGTAACTTCGTAAGAATCAAACGTTTTGTAAGAAGTTCCATTTCAAGAGTAAATCTTTTTTGAGTAAACCTCTAAAGAGTATAAATCAAAAGAGTATTTATTGCATGAGTATCAACCCAATAAGTATCAGCCCGAAGAGTATTGACTTATAAGAGTATCCCCTCGAGTGTACATTTGTTAATCGTATCGCTCCTAAGAGTATTGGTTTCAAGAGTATCAAACTCGGATGAGTATAATTTTCAAGAGTATCAAGTTCAAATAAGTATAAGTCATAAGCGTATAACTCTAAAGAGTATTTCTCCACTGAGTATCGTCGGTAACTTTCAACTAATTGTGCTTAAGCGGAGCCAACAATGCTTAAGCTCACGCGCTTTGAGCGTTCGCTGGTCCTGACGCGAAAGACCCTGCTCTGCAGTGGAGCAAACAATCCGGCTGCGACGATGACTATTAGGTCACGCGATGTTGAGCGCTCAACTAATCCGCGTTGATTTACTGAAAGCACCTCGTACTTTTCGTTAAGAAACATTACCTACGTCTAAAGTATGAAATTCTAGCTAGTTCTCGTTTCGATGTCTACTCCTGGCAGCAGTCCACCTTGCAAGAAGCCGAAACACGATCCGGACGGTTTCTCGCAAGAGTGCACCGGTTCGCAACCGTTATAAACTCTTTTCAAAATGCTGTTTTAGAAAAAGTCGAAGTGCTCTCTTCACCGGCATCGCCTGACGACGCACGAAACACCTGCGACGGCTCTGGATACGAACCGAGTGAAGGTTAGTCAAGGAATCTCACAAGAGCTCAAAGGAATCTTGCTTTCATTCATGTTAAAAGTGTTTGGCTTTAGAAACCTCCGCTGGTGCTGCAGATGCACCGAGCCTTGCCGGTGACAACGAGGGCTCTTCCGGGGAAGACTCTGAGAGCGGCGAGGACAAGTGCTCCGAGGCTAGTAGTGAGTCTTCTTCTGCGCTTAGCGACGGCGACCTCGAGCGGGACCACCAGTACTGGGTTGACGTAAGTTTCCAGAACATTGCCGTTTCCTCTAAATTACAAAGGCACATGCTGACGCTCTCGGTTATAGGTCAGTCTGGGTCGGCGTCAACTTGATCCTGATATCGCTGGAGACATGACGGAGGAAGAGCAGGTCCAGTTCGCGCGAGAGAACCTCGCATCCGAAGAAGACCCCGACTGGTCCGACGAGCTCGGAACCAGCTCCAGCGAGAACAGCTCTGACGACGGAAGCGAAACCAGCTCGAGTGAGGACAGCTCTAGCGACGGAAGCTCCTCTGAGAGCGAAGGCTCTGCAAGCAGCGACGTTGAAGAGCACTCCTAGATGGTCCATTTTGCCACGCTGTGATCTCGATCTCGCTTTTCATTCGTCTCGTGCATTTCCCTTTGCTTACTTAAGTGCTCCTTGTCCGCGTCGGACGCCCGTTTTCGGTTGCCATTATTCGTGCAAACTGTGCTGGGTCTAGAGCCAGAAGTAAAGGTGCTGCCTCGTATGCTTAGTATGCTCAGTTACAGTGCACGCAATTCGGTTTCAGAACCAGTTAGTACTTGTGATGCAGGAGGAGGTACCTAGTCTAAGCCTTTTAGGCAATGTCTCAACCGACTTCGTCTCAGTCCTCACAGTCGAGCCAGCGGCAGGCAACAGCCACTGCAACAGCGATGCCTGTGAAGACGAACAAGGGCAAGCCGGTGAAAGTCACGCCCGACGGCTACACGCTGATATTCCATTACGCGTCGAACTCCGGTACCGAATACTGGCGCTGCTCAAAATTCAAGCAGTGTCCAGTCCGTGCCAAGATCGAAGCTGGCTTTGGCGTCCTCGTCGAGAATGGAGCGGTTCACACTCATCTTGCCGATCCAGTCTCCCCGAAGGTAGCGTGAACCACTGATCTTTTTTTGCGTATGTCAAGCCTGCTTTTAGAAGCGTGCACTGCGCACAGCAATGAAAGAGGCCGCTTCCGAGCAGTTGGAAACCCCGTCCCGAACTCTCGCGCAGAAGGCACAGGAGGGGCTCACTGAGGAGGAGCTTCAGCGCTTTCCGACTCAGAGGGCGCTTCAGCAAGCCGTAGCGAAAAAGCGTCGTGTCGAAGTTGGCCCAGGCGCGGACAAAGCTCCGAACGAGATGGAGATTGTACGTTAATTTCATACATTGGACATAGGGACATAATTTCTGCTTTTCAGCCGAAGCTTTTGCAAGAGACCCAGCGTGGCGCTAGGTTCCTGCTTGCGGACAGTCGCGCTGCGGACCCCGGCGAGCCGGTCATCATCGTTTACGCTTCGGACTTCGGCGCGCAGCTTCTGCAGGAGAATCACGCGTGGTCTTTGGACGGGACTTTCTTCGTTTGCCCACGTTACTGGGACAGCTTGCTGACCATCAACGTTGTCGTCGATGGGTCGTCGCTGCCCGCGGTATGGATGCTTCTACCGGATCGCCGAGAAGTGACCTACGCGCGGGCTCTCAAGTTGCTCTTCGGGTCTCCTGGCTTCACCCAGATCAAGCCGACCTCGTTCATCGTCGGTACGTACGTTGAAATTGGACAAACGTAAACAACTTAGACTCTTTCCCCAAACAATCAAAGAACTACTTGTTTACAGATTTTGAACTGGCGATGTACAACGCGATGACCAAGCGGTTCCCTGAGGCTGCGGCACAGTTTTGCTACTTTCACCTTGCCAAGAACTTGTGGCTTCACGTCCAGAAAAAGGGGCTCTTGCCTCTCTACAAGCTGCCGGAAGTTCGCGCATTGCTGCGAAGCTTTGCCGGGCTCGCCTTCCTTCCAGACGATGAGGTGCGCGACGGTTACGAAGAGCTTTGCGGTGCGCTCAGCGCTCTCGTTCCATCTGTGATCCCACGACGCTACGTGAAGAACCTCAACAGTAAGAAGATAGCTTGAGGGCGCTTTACTGTGTGCGAACATTCAGAGTTCGTTGCATACATCGGCAACACGTACACTGGCAGAGAGGTCAACGGCAAGCTGGTGCGTCCCCGCTTTAGTCCCCGGGACTGGTCAGTGTTCACGCGTACCCTCGAAGGCGCTCCTCGAACGAACAACGGAACTGAAGGTGGGAGCAGCACCGTTTATTCCCTTAGAGACATTACATGTTTAGGCTGGCACGCCGCTTTGAATCGCATGTTCCCCAAGGCTCATCCGACCCTCAGTCAGTTCCTGATCCGAATCCGTAAGGAAGAGGAGCGAACCATGTGTCTCTACATGCGGTAATCACTATACTACCCGTTTATACTCATTGTCTTGCAAACTTTTAGCAACAACGTCAACCCGGCCGAACCAATCCGTGGTCGTCCTTCAACGCTCTCTCTGCGTGAGAAGAATCTTCGTGCTCTGGTTCAGAAGTACTCTGAACTTCCGGAGCTCCAGAAGGACCGCGTGGACTTCCTCAGGAAGGTCCAATACCACCTATCGGACAAAGCGTTTGAGCGACTCATTCCTGCTGAGGCCGTAGAGGAGGACTGCCAGCAGCCGCAAAGCAGCTCGAACTGCCAGGGCACAAGCCAGGTCGACATGTTCGCAGATCGCGAAAATGTGGAACCGACCGAGGAGTGGCCACCTCTTCCGAGTTTGTCTTCAAGCATGTCTCCCTTCGACTTCGGCGAGGCTTAATTGTCTTTGTCTCCTCTAAGTAACATTTTCCCTTTGCTTAATGTACTCTTTCCTTCCCAGATGCCCCTCGTCTTTTTGCCCTTTTTGCCTTTGCTATGTCAGCTCTAACTGTGGTATTCGCACTTGTGCTGTTGACCGTCTTCGCTTTATGCTCTTCCCGGTCATTGTGCTGTTTATGTTGCGAGCCTTCTCGAGTTGCATGCTGGATTTTTGGCAGATTAAACGCATCATACTCTAGCATCCTGCTTAACACATGTCTAGTATGGAAGTGTCTCAAGAACACACTGCAGTTACCTTCTCTGGATCTTTGAGTTATGTGGCAACATAAGAAAACGACGCTTCAGACGTTATGCGATTCACGGACCATTTCCGTCGCCGCGTGATCTTCGAAATACGCGACCGCGGACGCACCATCTGGGACCCAACCGACCCTCACTTCCGATCACGCGGTGCTCGCTCGGACGCTTTTCATGGAGTGGCTTTTCGCCTTCACGACGTGTCGATCGAGACGGACATCAGACGCATGTGGGGCCGCTGGATCCGCGCGCTCTACCAGTACCGCATGGGACGTGTGTCGCGTCGTCCGAAGTTCATGCGCGAGCTGTGGTTCATTGACCAGCTCGGGGTGGAGTCTCTTTCAACTCTCGCTAGTATGTTCTAGTTGTCATTACTTCTGATCCGGATCTGTAAGATTAAAGCGGTTTCATTGCTGCTACCACGCTTTTAAGGTGTACTCTAGGGAAGTATGCTCTAATGAATTAGTACTCAACTGACTTATACTCTAAAGAATCTTATACCCAAAGGAGTGATACTCTACAGACTGATACTGAAAAAATGATACTCAATCTAGTGATACGCACGAGAGTGATACTCAAAGGATCGATACTATTATGCGTTTTACTTAAAAGAAGATACTCTTATGGGTCGATACTCATATGGTGGATACTCACTTCACTATACTCTTGTGCATGATACTCTTTTGGGTATACTATTGAAAGGTTTCACCTTTTGTAAATCTTTAAGGAATCACTGTACATATGCCCACGTTCGCAAACTATTTGATTTAGGCTCACAACCGTCCATGCGCTTATATGGCAGTGGAGACCTTCGTCGAAGTGGTGCTGTTCGCGGACCGCGATACTCTCGACGTGATGCAACTCGTCTGCAGCTTCTTACTCGACTTCATCAAAGAACGCGAGCTCGCGCTACTGGCGCTGCGAGCCATTTCGGAGGTCAACATCGGCAGACTTCTGGAGTGCGTTAGCCTTCATTCTGTATGTCAACCGGCGAGTGTCGCTAGGGGGCGTCCGTGGACCTCGGGAATTTGGTCACTTTATGGTTCGAGCTCCAATTTGGACGCGAAACCGGCTACCTTAAACGTCTATTAGTGCGCGACGCTTGTTCTGAGACCTCTGGCCCTTTTAAAGTCAAGGTGAAATCTGAATGTTGGCGAAACCGGGATTGTAGCATAGGGAACCGTATCAGGCGCCTCCAGTAATGAATACTCTGCCTATCGATTCCTCATATGCGACAATGGGATCCGGTGCATCCTGTTTAGTCTGGCGAGCGTGGGACTTTTCAAAGTTAGAACAAGAGGACCGCTCTGGGACGATAAGTTAGTTTTTTTTCATGTAAAACCGCCGTATGCTCTGAGATATGGCCTGTTCCCCTACGTGCTACCAACGGGACTTTTCAGTTGCATGCGGACTACATCTCGTTGGCTCTACTGTTTTGCTTTAGCCCCATGGGAGACAACTATGACGGCTGGCTACCGGTCGTCGAGATCGTCTACAATAACGGCGCTGGAAAGGAGCTCGCACCGAAGTCCGTTCATCAGCTGGTGCCCTACCTTCGCATGGCCTTTTGTGAATTGGTCCGTATCGACTTCGACGGAGCACCGGTGGCCGACCCCGCGTTTAGAGACGTTTGTGATATGGTTTTTGGCGATTTGCACGCTATGAAGACGGTTGTCGACACCCTCAGCTTTATTTGCATGCCTTGGAATAGCTTGGAGACAGCCGTTCGTAAGTTTCAGTGCGCAGTGACGTGTCAATCTTTGTGACTGCTCGGCCTCTAGCCACGAAATCTTTGGCCCAGAAGGATACAACTGGTGGCTTTAGGTGGGATCGAGGCGTTCAAGTCGGTGAACAACGTCATCACGCAGACGCTTTGCGACGGTGTAAACCTAGTGTTCCTGAGAGAGAACTTTTTCGTCCGCGCGTCACAGCATGCCGTTCGACTTATCGAGATCGATTCGACGTTTGCGGACGGTATCCGGGTTAACGCAGGCGATGCTCTTTCGTTTGGTTTCGCTGAGTCCGCAGCTGGCTGCGACCGTTGCTTGCTTGGAGTCGCCTGTGAGATCGGAACGGACTTCCTGGAACAAGTCAAACAGGTACGGCTATCGTATTTTGTGACCTCTTGAGTGTTTGGCTCATAGCTGCTCTGGACTATGATAAAGTACGCCTTATAGGTATCTTATTAGCAGGCATAGTAGCACTAATAAGATACTTAGTAGTACGTAGTACTAACATGGAATTGATGTACGCGAGCCCATTTTGGTTCATGCGGTGCTTTGTGGTATTGTAAGGTCACTTAAGTCCTAAGATTTAAATCAAGACGTGAATTATGCGCAAGGCTGTACCGAAACAAGAAACGAATCAGGTGTAAGGGTGCCTGTCTGAGCTATGTAGGTCTTTTGGCACTAAGTACAAGTGTCCTGAACTGAACTAGACGTGTCGTCCCGTTCACGTTTAGTTCAGTCTACTCCACGTGACGCTAGGAGGCCGTACAGACACTTGGTCTAGGAAGTTCATGTCTCATGTTTCCCTTTTGCTTCACTATTTGCTTTTGCATACTTTTACGGTACACTATTCAGAAAGTCACTGAAATGGACGAAGCCCACCACGTCGACTTCAGCTTCAAGCTGGCCAGCGTATCCCAGCACATCGACTCCACCGGCTTCGAGAAGTACCAGAAGGATAACGGACGAACCTGGCTCGTGGATGACCTCAAGAACCGCATCAACGTGGAGGTCATGCAGACAATGGGTCTTGTAGAGATTTACGTGTTCTCGTCAGCTTAAGTGGTCTGGTCGACCCATAGTTGTGTTCCGTTTTCTGCGCACATAAAGCACTTTTCCATTGGTTTTCCTGCGCTGTATCGCAGCCGATGTTCGGAATAAATAACGTGATTCTCCGACACTCGTCGGAAGCGAGCAAATTAGTTTCGGTGATGTCGCCGACTCATTGCTAGTTTTTTGGGAGATTTTTTCCACAAACTCGATATTTAATGATGTTATATCTGTGACACAAAAAACGCTGGGCTGACAGGCAAAACGTTTCGAAGTGACATGATCTCATCCGAAGGGGAAGGCTTCACGAACTAATAACTATGCTTAATTTAAATAGAACTTATAAAACGTCCAGTAGGGGGACAATTAAGGTTTGTCAGCGTTCATGCGACATGCCATGTGTACCAAGCGGTATCGTATGCGCACTCATTCGTACTAAGACCTTCCGCATACGGAAGCACACTTTGCCCCTGCATAACGGCAGCACCACGTCTTCCAGTAGCAATAGCTGAATCAGACGATATTCTATCGATTTAAGTCCGTTTGCCGGCGGAGCTCATTTGTTCCTTTCTTAACTTTGACATGTCCAGGCGGCGGCCGGCTAACCTGCCATCTTGGAATGCAACACGGTGTTTAATATGGTCTTTAATTTTTTTCGAGCCCCTGAAAAAAAATTGAAACTTCCCGGCAAATTTTCAACTGACAACCCTAATACTAGTAAATCAGTCTTGATATATGCAACCAGTAAAATTCTCTTTCTTCTAATCCCTGTCGTTCAGTGTTGGTTTGCATTTCTCGTGTGCAACAGATCAGAACTTTGGGGGCGTTAGGGGCATAATGGGGCATAATTTATTTGTCTCACTCGTAACAATATCAACTCTTTCCTGAGTAAGAATTGCGCATTCCATCGCCCGACTTGTTTACTCCACGAATGCATCAGGAAAGCGTCGACGTTTCGCGACGGCGTGAGTCATCATGCGCCTCAAACGGCCAAAGGTCTTTCGTAAAAGTTCACTCCACATGGCACGAACCTCAGTCATTGCGATACGCTTCGCCAGGCTCGCTGTCGGGTCATTTCAGTCATTTTCTGAAAGCGACGCTGATGGCCTCCTCACAGACCGATCGATGCTGTGAGTATCGGCGATCGATTCGATATCGAACGAATGTTTATCGTTACCTAATGCGTTCGGCGAGGGCCCGTAATATGTTTTTGAAGCCCGTAGTAACGGCTTGAAATCAGCTCGATAAACCTGAAAAACCTCGCATAAAAGCTTTCAGTAGTGAACCAGGGTTTAATGAATTATTAAATTAATCATATTATGCATTAAAAGCTCAACGATTGCAGTCAACCTACATGTTATCGATAGAACACGCTCAACATAGCCGTAATTACGGCCAAAGTTTTGAAGAAATCCAACCGTAATGTTCCGTATTTACGGCCGTAATAACGGGACCGTAAAAGGTGCCCCGCGTGCCTTAAAGCCGTGACCGTAATTACGGTTACGGGTTGCGATACGGGCCGTAATTGCGTAACGGGTGCCGATCCCTAGTTTCCTCGAACAAGGCCCCGACTAAAGTTTACAAAGACAGACTACAAGGCATTGGGGGATGAAATGACTTAGCGGAGTTCGAGTTCGTGTTTCTTTTCACTAACGGGAACTGCCGCTTACTTGATCGTAGCCTCCTTGTGGATAATCAACCGCAATGTCGAAGCGACTGCTCAGCTCTCAGCCATCCACGACCGCACCCGGCGATCTCGTGGAGCTTTTGAAGTCTGCCGGCAACGACGTTCGTCTCGTCCGTGACATTGTCGAGAACAACGACAGCGCCTCCGTCGCTGCCGCTTTCGTTGCGCTGCTTAATAGCCAAAGCTCAGACGCAGTGAACGACGCGAAGCGTCGAAAGAAGGTAAGCACTGTAGCGCAAACAAGACGGAGCAGCTTTGCAATCTAAACGTGAGCCTTGCAAGCAAGTAAAATTCAAGCCCAAAAGTTCCTTGAAAGCTCACGAGTACAGATCGGCAGCCGTACCATATTACTTCCTGTACCGTACTAGTGCCGTACGGAACAGGCTACCGTACGGCTAGGATGCGACCAGAATGGTGCGTATTAGGCACGGCCTCGGTTTCCCGATCCTTACGTTCATGTTTTAAGAGTTAACTAATTCAAGCAAATTCGTTTCCCTCACGTGCCTGTGAATTTAGACTCGAAACCGGCGGACTCCAAACGAGACCTTTCTCGAAATCTTGCTCTTCGCGGACCGCGACACCCTCGACACGATGCAACTTGTGGGCCGCTTCTTGTTCGAGATGATTCGGGACCGGGAGGACAAGGAGCTGCCTCTGCGCTCGATTTCGCGAGTGAGCACCGGCAAATGTTTCAGGTGAGTCCGACTGCGGCTTGACGATTTCACTGCGGCTATAAGCTTAGGTTTAGACTAAATTTGACGGGGACTGAGAGAGGAAAGTTCATCGGATTGAGTTAGTGCACTGACAGATAACCGATTGTTTCAGATCGTCGTTTGACCGCACTAGCTGGGAACGTCACTGGCGACCGATGATCGAGAACGCTCCAGGTTTGAACACCGGAAAGAGGTTCTCCCCAGCCGCCATCGGCCAGTTGGCCCCCTACTTGCATCACGCCTATTGCATCGAGTCCCTCTGCATCGATCTTCAGTGGACTAACGCCCTGTGCGTCAAGCATCGTGGAGCGGCATACCGCGCACTCTTCAGCGAGTTGGCCGTGCTTATGCCAAGCATCGTGGTGAACATTCTCAAGGTCTGCGTTGACAGTCGCAGCGCAGCCGAGACAATCCGTCAGCTCCGTAAGTTCTGTCTACCCTAGCCGAACGTTCCCTGTTTGTGTGGAACGCGGAGCACTCGAACATACAGCCTTGAGGGGTGGGGGGGGGGGGCTCCCTACTACGCGGCGTATTCGAAGGCGCAAGCAGATATTCCTATGCCTTGTTCAAAGCAGATAGGTGGCATCAAATTCGCAGTATTTCGGAGGCAAAAGGCTTGGGCCTCGTCCGCCGCGAACCGATACTAACTTAGGCTGCGAGACCAAAGGCGTGATAGCGATGTTTTTGACGTGTTTTCTAAATATATTTTCCTCGGAGAACATAGAGGTCTTGCACGTAGGGGCGATTATAGTAAGTACTAAGCAAATCGTGCTTTTCGGAAACATGGCAGCTCTCCGCGCCAGTTGCTTCGTGCCCGATCTTCGAAGATCGAGCAAAAGTCTATTGACTTGATCCAGCGTAGACGTTAACTCAGTAAACTTTTAGGTGTCTTCGAATCGTTCAAGGCACTGAGCAAATTGGTCGTGAAAGAGGAGGGCGGCTACCACGCCCCGGCTGCTTTCAAAGAGGCATGGTTCCTCTACGCGGCCAAGTTCGGAATTCGATCAATCGAGTTCGACCCGCCCATTATGAGGATCGGAATCTGGTCCGCAATAGCGTTCGGGTTCGCCGAGCATGCAACTGGCGGCCATCGCAGCCTCAGCGGTGTGGAATGTGAAGATAGCGGCACCTACTTCCTCACACAGGTGATAAGGGTAAGTGTTCGTTCCGGCTTCCGGGTACTATGTTTTCTTCTCAGTACCCCCCCCCCCCCCCC
>JNEY01001347.1:8542-20613 GCA_020875895.1 Aphelenchus avenae
ACGAGATCCTCGCCGCGAATTGGCATGGCCCCGTTAGCTTACCAACTTAATCGTAACAAATGTCGTATAAGTTCTGAGAACCTTCAGATCCATGTCGGGTAGGGCGAGGAATCCGAAGCACGATAAAATTTATCGAGGAACAGTTCCTCGTTATTGTTTCATGCAAATAATATTTATTTCCGTATACCTACTCTAATCACAATTCAGTAAGCTGCTTACGCTAATATTCTAAGCCAGGCTTTTGCTTCTAGTGGTCCTTGGTTTATCATATTCAAACGGCTTCGGTTCAAAGAAGTCGTCGTGATCCTTCTTCCCATGGCGCATCCTTACATTCCACTCCTCGCCGTCCTCGGATTTCAAGTGTATCTGAACAAGAATGTCCACTTGCAAACGTCACTTGAATGCCTACCAAGAGCCTCATCCCGTTCCCGTGTTCAGCAATATTATAGCGGACGTCGTGCCGGTGCGTTTCGAATACGATATCGTACTCTGAGTGACGTGACGGAAGCACGCCGACCTCTATCTTGCTTAGGTCGAGCTGCAGACGTTCTAGGCTTAGCTCGACGTCACACGTCAGTGGCGAATTCTTACTCGCCTAAAAATTCTTTCATTGCAACGAGACGAGACATAGTACACTGAACCTCGACAGCTTTCTTAAAGAACGTTTCCGTTATGGTCGCCCCAGTGATTCGCAAAGTGCGTCTATCAGGCACGGGCAAACTGTCATCCAGCGTGAAGCAGTAGATGAGGATTCCTTCTTCTGTCACCTTGAACTTCTCGCCGCCATCGCCGTCCATGCTGTAAGGGACCACGTGGAGCTCGTTGCAGGCGCGCAGCCGTAACCACTCCATTTGTTTATCGTGGACCTGCCCACTTGGAAGTCGGACACTAGCGCACCTTTGACACCTAACGAAAAGCTACGTCGTTTATGTTGACCGAAGCAATTGCTTATGCTTTGTTCTTGGCCGCTCAGTCTTTGGCTCTCTAAATGAGGCTTAGGCCTGCTTCATATGCTAGCTAGAAGCCTTATTGGTTCTTAACGACAGATTTCGGCGATGCGCCGTCTTCGGTGGCCTCAAAGATTTCTGTCCGGTCTGGTCTCTTCAGGTCTTCGGCTCCGTTCAGAGAACGGTACGAACCTTTGTAGTCGTTACAAGTAGGGGCTCTAAAGGCGCATGCGTGTAGTTGTTATGCGTGTAAACATTTGCTAAAGCCCTAAAAGTCAGGCTTTGGCAAACAAGTCATGGTCTATAACATAGGCTCAGATGTACGTAAACGGATAGACCTTGGGATATACATGTAACTCAAAGACCCGTAGTAACATAGGTCAAGGCGTCATGCTCTAAGTCTTAATCGCTTAGGCTACGCTCGAAGTAGTGGTCGGTGGCCGTACCGTACCCTATTCCGTGCCATACAGTACCTCGTACCGCATTTGGCTGCAGCTAGTGGGGTACGGCTGGGGGACAGCATGGATCCATATCTGTATCGGAGAGAACGGATACGGATCACGTCAGCCTAACGCGACTTCTTTCGTCTTCGGTCACGCCGAGAGCCTCATCAAGGGGCCCAGGGATTACTCCAAAAAGGTTTGCAGGTACCAGCGACCGGCGCTAAGAACTTTCTGAGTCCTGCTCGCTTTCGTACCCAAGTGCCTACGCTACATTTCCTCTAGACCTACAACCAATGTGTACGCAGAAAGTACGAGCAACCTTTTTGAAGTTTGTCGCTTGACATCTTGATTTCGCCTGATTCTGACCTTCCGGAGTACGCCGAATACACCTGCAACGTACTACCTTTCACAACGTTGTTCTGTTGGCTGTTTAGCAGGAGACCCGCCTGACTGTGCCTATGCACATGAGTCGGATCGAAGCGTCAATGTCGGTCTTGTTACACGTCACTTAGCCAGAATCATGGCTATGATGGCGGTGATGGCGTGTGGCAGGGACACATTCCCCCAAATCCACGTAGTTTGTACTCGCTGTTTGCGATGGCGACGTTCGTGGCGGAAATTTTAAGTGTTTTAACGTGTCAGCGCGGCTGGCTAAACTATGCATAAGCCCAAGCCTAAGCGTAATGACGTACGGCCCCGAAAAGATTAATGACGGAGCAGTAAAGTTCTGTTCAAAAAAATAAGAGGCGAGTCCTGAAAGAAAACAGAACATACTTTCGGTCTGAACTCCAGTTTGGACGCACAAGACAGAGCTCGCTCAAATTTGGAGAAAAACTACCCGATCTCAAGGTCGGATATAAAACCAGAATCAGGCCCACCGTGTGCAAGAGAGACGATCGACATTAGCACGCTTACGTTCTGGATGAAATCTTCGTCATTATCAACAACGGCTTCGACCTCGATGTACACTCATTCAGCCCGCTTACGTTCTAGCTATTTGCCTTGTGCTTCGCGGTCGTCATCGTCGCGTTCCCAATAGTGCACCGCTATCTCGCTATATGCAGGTAAGCACCGCACAAAACACTGACGTTTTCTGCCTCTGCCCCATACACCAGGCTGGGCCTAGACGAAAATCCGAAATCGCACAGAAAGCACATTTTAACGATACGTTGAGTATGCTTTTTCTTAGTTTACCTATGCGTTTTCGACCCTGTAAAGCTTTACATTTCGGACAAGGCACGCTCTGTTCCGCCTATGCTTCCAATCAGTTATACCTTTTAGATCCTCGAAGGCTCGCCGCCGTGTCTCGCAGCGCCTGCGGCGGGACGTTTTAGGTTTAAACTCGCGGAGCAGACACTTTGAAGTCATTAAAATGGAAGAAAACCGGCTTGTCGAAAAAATACAAAAAAGAGTCGGCGTTTTTTTTGCCGTAAGTGTACGTAAAGGTCCCTTTACCTATACGCTCTTCCGCCCTCCCCCTTCCAGGGCGGGCAGGAGACGCCTCCTTACTCTTCGAATCTTCGCTTGCGAAATTTTTCTCCACTAGATGCCGCTGTCCGGCCCACCAGGGCCTTAACCGTTACGCAACAACGCCGCCGTTAATATGATCTGTGACCTGACGACGCTTTTGCGCTTGCAGATCGCTGTTCTCAGCTCAGCAATTATGATTCATTTATTGGCCCTTGTTGACGTTCGTACCGTCAAGCGACACAGCGCCGACTTTTGGCTACTAAGTGACTCATCTCGCGAGCGGGATATGGAGCCATCGTCGGCAGCGTGCGGAATGAGAAGCACCCGTTTGACTTGCCTAACTTGTTAGTTGTTTTGCACACTGATGTTTGCTCTTCTCGCCTATCTGGAATCACTTTTTATGAGTAATTGTGACGAAGATAGTGCACCAACAGTCAGGGCAGAATATTTCTTCGACATCACCGCCAAAGGCCTGCCGGGCGTCGCTTGTTGTTGTCGACCCGGTTCGCATGAAGCATCGCACTTTAGCCCTGTGTAATACCATCCAGAAAGCGTTCGCAACTGCTAGGAAGCTGTTACCGTCTCTTGTAGTGCAATAAATTTAGTCTGACCTACATTTCTTTGGCTTAGTCCCTCTCGATGCGTTAATTTGTTGCGCCAAATGAAGCAAAGAAAGCTAAAAAGCTGTGATGCCGAAAGACGAGTCGTTCTCGATGGTGTTTGTCAAATGCGGATGTTTAGGCTTTTAACAGTTGGCATTTTAATCGCTCAATCCTAGTTCTCGCGTTGTTATTAGTCCGCGTGTGCCTGTGCCCGTTAAGCACAATCGCGGTCTTTTTTCTGCAGTTTTTGGATGCTTGCATTGCCTAGAAGCTCACTGGCAACATCCGCAAATCAACGTTCTTTCACAATGGCGAAGAAGCAGGAAAAGAAGTTGACGGAGGAAATGAAAGGACTGAGCGTCGGTGGTCGAAAGGAGGCGAAGGCTCCGCCAACTGAGACGCACAGCCAACGGAGCCGGAGGGAGAAGGACGATGCCGAGCGACGCGTACGTCGTCACTGGTTCGTGAATTTGCAATTTCAAATGAATTAAAAATCATGAAATCAGGATAATGAGACGTATTTAGATTATTTGCGTTTTTATGCCAACAGTGCCGTAGTGAGTCATTGACATGTTTTGTATCAGCATTTTTTTCATTAGGACCAAGTTTCTGCGTGGACTGGAGGGCCTCCGAATATATTCGCAAAAATATGGAGTAGAGAACGCAAGAATTCTTTGCAGGAATTTGCTCCTAACCCAACGTTCTTCGTTAACGAGTTTACCTAAATTATGAACAAAACTCCTGCGATATATTTATTCAACAAATTTGGCAAGGGCTCAGGCAGGGTTTTCAATTCTACGTGCCAAGACATTTCATTGTAGGAACGGCAAACCGCTGGAGTTCGTTAGCAGGCTGGGTGAGGGCAAGGGTGCAAGAGTGTTCGCAGTGCGCCTTGCCGGCGGCTCGACAACATTCGTGCTTCGAGAGGTTCGTACTCAACACTCTAATTACTGCAGTGTAATCGTACCGTTTAACAGGAACCCATCATGGAGGAGAGCGCCGAAGATCGACTGAACTACATCAGACATCTAAGGAACCACAGGAAGTGCAGCGGGTGAGCAAAGCGGACACTGTGCAAGGGAGGGCCTGTTGTGGCTTGTACTGTTCTAGGTACTCAGTGAAAATTTCCAGATCGAACTTCGTCATGCCAATCTATGCATGGACCGTGGTCCTTCGTGACGGTGAGCCGATGCTACTGACCGCGCTGCCGCTTGCCGAGGGGGCGCTCAATGCGGGAAAGTTCGTGCAGATGGGCGTCGGACTGGTCGCGGAATACCGTCCCTACGCAAGAGTGGTAAGGGAGCGTCCAGAAAACAAGCCGGCCTTGCGTGGGCGGCGGGGAGGGGGGCGTCAATATGCGCCGTCCCGTGCTATGAACGAACTTGCCAGTTAGGTGGGGTCAGTCAGGCACTCGCGGCGATGGACAGGGCTCCCAAGCAACCTTCCCGAAGGCGAAGAGTCAAAAATCATATTAAGAAGTTTATTTTTTCAATACCATTTTTTGTGAAATAAGCCCAGAAATGCCTTAGGAGGCGCGGATGTTTGGCTGATTAGCTTGAAATCACTCTAAAATCGCATCCCAAACCTATCAAACGGGCGTAATTTTTCAGCTATTGACGTCACGCCCTCATCGGTACCCCACCCCTAGAAGGGATCCATCGCCCCTTTCGATTTTTGGAATCGGGACCCCTGGCACGAATGAAATCCCAAAAATGCCGCTTTTTAACCACATTTTAATGGCTTAGCATTTTAGGGGATTTCCCAAAAAAAACACTAGTGTCATTTTGTCGCTTACTTTCAAAAAGACGACATTTTTGCCTACTTAAATAATTTTTTTAGATGCTGATGCACATCTCTCAAGGTCTGGCACACATTCACAGCATGGGCATAGCGCACCAAGACGTCGTTGATGGGAATATTTTCGTCATGAAGGTGGCCAGGAAGGGCGAGGAGGAGCTGAGGGCGGTGGTGGGCGACCTGGGCGACAGTGCGGACTATACGGATCCTGCACAGGACAAGTCGGCGTTCAGGCACGAACCTGACTTCGAGCAGGCGAAGGTTGGTGGCACATAGCAAAGTTCAGCAAGCAGATATTCGGGCTAAATGGGTCGAACCGAGCCAAACCGCTGGCAGTTCCCGTAAGACGGAACCCGCCCGGAAGTTTGAACGGCAGCTGGGTTGGCGTCTATTCAAAAACATCCCAGTTTTGTGTATACAACTAAAGGGTAAACGCCCAGTTAGCCAGTACGGTAATGGGCTATGATGCACAATTACAATCACAATTACTACGACATGAAACGGTTTAGTCCGCGGACGTACGCCAGATTGGAACTCTTCATATGTGGATCAAACACGGAGCGCCTGCTGCAGACCTCGGCGATCCGGAGGAGAAGAAGAAGCTGGAGTCCGACGTCGACGAGTGGCGCCTTCTGAATACTGTGAGCGAAAACTTCGCTAGGATGACCGCTAGGGAACCGTCCAGACGCACCAGCCGGATTCGTTCCGAAGCCTAGCCTACAGACCTCGTTCCTTTCGCTGAGAATTAACTGTTTCAGGTTGCGCAGGCGAACTTTGCGGCGGCGCACGTTGTCCTCCTGCCCTACTTTTAAGGCAGTGACAAAGTCGCACACCCCAGGTTCGCGCGAGATCTGGAGCCGCTTAAGAAGCATCCTCTCTCGAAGCTGACCGGAACGAGAAGGGAAACGTTGTGAGTGTTAACTTGACAGTTCGGAAGATATCAGAAGCCACCACGGCTAGGCCTGCCACGGGGGGAGTCAATCAGACGGTTGTGGGGAAGCAAAAGTATGCATAAGTAATGAACCAGCTAACGACTAAGACCAGCCCTTTAAAACGTTAAAAATATTTTGCGACATGTTGGTTATGGAACCTGTAGATCCATGCCTCTATCCTACTCCCCCCCCCCCATCTACATGGCCGACTTATCCGCCATACTCGACTATTACCGCTGAAAACTAGACTACGTAATTCAGGTTCCAAAAGCTTCTGAAAGGCCAAGGTCTGCTGCGTCTTCGCAAGGACGTCGCTGCCGACGTGCGCTACGAGAAGCAGATGATCGCTGTAGAGGCTCACGAAAAGGGACTTGAAGAGCCATGTCTCTACCCTTACGGCGTCGCGTGCACTGCCCACAGCTCAACGTGTCGAGGATCGAGAAATCTCTACAGTCGCGAAAACTTCCAGAAACACAACCACACTCTCGGCGGCGTCAAAGCAACTAAGAAGGAACTGGAGAAGAAGCCGACGCCGGAACAGAAGCGAATCCTCGAGCTCGTCGAGAGCTACGAGCCGACCGGTTCGACGAGCTTGGTTAGTTAGCATGGTTACCGGCGGCAGCTGTTAGGAGGCTTATTTCGCATTGCCTCTTTAGGCGACGCCAGAGGCTAACGCGTGTTTCCTAGCCCCGAAAGCGCTACCCAACCTTACACACTCAACAGGGAAAATATTGCGGGCTTCAGGATGGCCACTGATGTCACAATAGCCATAAACCACCGATAGCTCATACTAGAGGCTTATAAATTTGGCTAAATTGGCCCAGAATAGTCCAAAAATTGGCCAGAACCTAGGGCGGCCTCGGCACTAACTCCTTCCCCCCTGCCCGCTCTTACCATGGTTGCACTTGGGGGCAAGCAGTGGTTGGTTAACCCATAAAATTCCGGAAATTACTCTAGATTAGATGACCTGAAATTTTTATGCCTCAAATGAGGTAAGGGGGACCCAAGGTTTTTGTGCTGCACGCGACTTAAAGGTTAGGGAGGCAAAAAAGGCCTAGCAAGCCTTCCACAGGTATGCTTGAATGCACCCACTCTACTACTTGTGGGAGCAGGTCGATGCGATTCGCTTCTTATATTAGTCGCTTCGGTATGTTAACCAACGTGCAGTACCACAATTGCAGGTGTATTCAAGGGCAATCAAGGAATGTCCGACTCATGGAACCTGGGCGGACGTGGCACAGACCCTCGTGCAGAATCGGTTCGTCTCATTCGAGCACTTATGCGTCCCGAAGGACGGTCAGGCGAAGCACTGGTATGCATTAGTTTCTTTTTTTTTGTCGTGACAAGCAGAATGGTCGTTAAATACATTCTTGCTTCTTTCAAGGATCGGCAAATGCGAAGAACCGATGCACTTGGGTCAGCTCGTGGAGGGCAGTCGGTCGGCGAACGACGACGCTTGGACTAGCTTCTTCGACATCGCCACCGGTATACTACGCTCCTTGATGCCCCCGTCTCACATACCTTTTTTTTCTTGAAATAGTACCTTCCGGACAGTTCAGTCCACAAAATTCCAGTCTGATAGCAAAGCCCATCCGAAAGGCCTACTGGACCTCGTACTCTAAAACGTGGATAATTTAAAAGACCCAAAAATGAGAGATCGATTTAAGGGGCGGGGGGGGGGGCTAGTTGAGCGGACACGGTGAATACTATTTGAGGAAGTGCGGTACTTTATTCAGTCATTCGTGACCCGGACCAAGACGAGCTGGCAAAGTACTTGGCCGCCCACAACATCGTCTGGACGGAGCCCACTGACGATTCCTTCGTCGCAGCCACGCAACGTGCCAAGGTTCGCTACGTGTCTTAGAGCCATAAATCGCATGAAGCATTTGTAGGACTACGTCGCCGACAACCAGCCGTCGACCAGCACTGGCGCTCGTGGGGCACGCGGAGGCAGTCACCGTTGAGCGGATTACTCCTCACCTGCCACGATTTGATGTCTCCTCTTCTGCGCGTTATCTGTCCCGCGTTCCCTTTGTCTCGGGGTGGGAAATTCACTACGTTTTTTCCTCTTTTTGAATCTCTGGAATTTTCGACAAAAGGCCCCTAAAGATTCGTCTGCATCAAAGGTTGCTCGGATTTTCCTGTTAGAAGCTCTTCTAGCACCAATTTGGGCTCGATTCTAGTGTTTACAGGCCCACCCTGATACCCATCAATGTGCTCTAGCTGGCAATGGGGCTTGCTTTCGCACCGAGTGCGGCCTCACCGTGACACCGCCATGCATGCGTTAGCGTACTCGGTAACCAGAGTCCCATTGTCAGCTTCTTTTTCAAGAAAAGTCCCAGGCCCACGTAGGTGCACAGATGGCCCTGGCCCATAATTGGCGCCAGGCATTCTAACTATGCTGCTGCGAAATATTCTCGGGTGGTCCAGTGTACTATGACCTTTTAAGAGCAGGTATAGGCCCGTACGACTGTTGGCGTCCATGGTTTGGCTCGCTATTCGCGCTGGATGCGCTGAACGATGGCTTATTATGACTCGTGTTTGCGCATCCAGTAATTAGAGTCATTCTCCATGCTTCCTGCGGTGCTGAGCGGGCTATTAGGCCATCTTCACTTTAAGTACTGAACCGTCTCTTAGTGATAGGAAAACGTACTTTCTTAAAGCCTTTTTCAGTGAATTAGCGTCAGTGTCAAGTCTCCATAAACGTGTCTGAAGTGTTTTGACATTGTTCATTCAACAGTTGTACTCCGCGAAACGCTATTACGTTTCTCATTCGCCTTGCATTATCCCATTTTCACTGTTTTAACCACACTGGATGAACAATAAACAGTGAGTCGACGAATGCATACCTGAATATTTACGCTACATCGAAGCTTGAGAAGACGTTAAGCATAGAATCAGACAGACAAAGAACGGTGAAAACAAAACCATTAATGCAACAAGTGATCGCCATAATCGCCTGTTCAAAACAAACATTTACAAAACTTGAAGTCCCGGACGGGAGGCCGCGTGACTTGCTTGACCCGACGCTCGGGCCTGTTTTGCATTCCCGAACAGTGGTCCCAAGGCCCTTTTACTGAATCAGTCCGAAAAAATATGTTCGCCCTAGTGCTCGTCCGGGCTTCTGTCCAGAAACAGCCCGAAACAATCCCTTCGGTGCCCTCTTAGAACGCTTTTAGCAGGTTTATTTTTTAAACTTTTAAATCGATATTAACGATGTTCCGCAGTCCTTTAATCTAGACGCGCCTACCGCAGATGAAACCAGAGCTATATTGAACCTATTTTGGCAAAAAGTATCCAAAATTTGTCAACGACACCCCAACTGGTCCAGCCGGGCCTACCCGGCCCCGACCGGTTAGGCCCAGGGTCCGCCCAGTTTGTAAATACCCGAGCCCTAGGTCCAGGTTGCACAGTGCTGCTGAGCCTAAAGGTAAATACTCTAAGGCGATCGCAATAACTTTCGTGGCCCACAGTGAGAGAGAATATTTCAGCATCCATCTCGGTTAAAGCTTTGAGGTGAGAACTGAGTCATCGAAGACTCAGATCTACATGTTAAGATCTGAGTCTTCTTGCTTCAACCTCGGAGTTAATATCTGACTCGTCTCCGTTAAAACTTCGGGCTGAGGTCTGCGTCCTCATGCTTCAAGTTCTGAGGTAAGGCCTGACTCGTACCGGTTAAAGCTTTGAGTTGAGGACGGAATCTTCGTGGTTTGAGCTCTGAGTTAAGGTAAGGCTCGTCTCGGCTAAAGCTTTGAGTTATGAGTATTCGTGTTTCAAGCTACTAGCTAAGGTGTGACTCGTCTCGGTTAAAGCTCTAAGTAGTGGACTGAATATTCGTGCTTCAAGCTCTGAGTTAAGGCTTGATTCGTCTCGGTTAAGGTCACAGTCTTCGTGCTTCAAGCTCTATCTTAACGTCTCGGATAAAGCTTTCAGGGGAGAACCGAGTCACCGGCTTCAAGCCTGGGTTAAGGTCTGACTCGTACCGGTTAAAGCTTTGAAATGAGATACGAAACGTCTTTATGTCACGCTCCGAACTCTCTCTATTTAAGAACTCCAGTTCTTGAGCTTCAAGATTAAGTGAAAGCCTGAATTGTCTTGCTCCAAGCTCTGAGTCCTCCCACTTGATTCCAGTCCTCTCGATTCTTACTCTAGGTGATGTTTGAGTCGCCCTTCGGCCTTCGAGTTGAAAACTGAATGGTCTTCATTCAAGGTTAAATTTAAAGTTTGAGTCTTGTTGCTTCAAGCTCTGAGTAAAGGTCTGAGTCGTCTTGGCTTTAGCTCTGAGCCCTCCCATCTTGAAGTCTGTCTTCTTGGTAAGGTCTGAAATAAGGTCTGAGTCGTCAATCTGGTCGGATTCTTTCAGGATCTGAGTTGAATCGTCTTGATTCAAACTACGATGTCAGAGTCTTTGCTGGAGTCTTGTTCGAATTTAGTGATTGAGTGGTTACTGCGTGCAGATTAAGCCTTGCAGTGCGGCGTATGGTTTGATTGTTCCTCATACTTTCTTTAAGCAAAATGTGGAAGACGTGCCTGTACTTGCTTCCGTGCACGTGGACGGCGTTGCCGGTGGCTTCGACGAAGGCGGCGGGTCCGGCGGTGGCGACGCTTCTATCGATGACGAAGCCGAAGCTGATGAGCGAAGTGAAGAGCGATGAGTGTGTTCACTGTTGATTGAAGTGAGAAGAACGTATAATGATATTGCCTCGCGTTTTGTGTCTTATTTATAGCGTTTCAGCGTGCAGTCTCATGTATGCAAATTCGACTGATTCCAGTGCAAAGCAAAAAAAGTTGTCCGGTGTCCGGACAGACAGAGAAACTCAGGTTTAAAAGGGAGGAAACTCATAACATGACAGGAGGGGTATACGTCTAATTCACGACTGCATGCAGCATTCCATGCTTTGGACATGCATGCATATTTTCCAACGTGCTTTCCATCGGTTTTCTCTTCGAAGAAGTGAGATCGCCACGCAAGCGCCTTTTGTGCGAATGCCAAGGCCTACGTACAAGAAAAACGAGGTTTTGCTATTTGAAAAATAAAGCGCGATAATTTCGAAAAGCACACATAGTTGGTAAATATGGGATCGACGGTATCTCACGCTCTCTTTAAGAAGACGTAGGTGAAAGGTGAAGGACGATGAAGATCTGAAAAAATGATGACTGCTGGGCATACGGACTATGTCCTGTGAGAATCCTGCGAGAAAACCCGACGTGGAAAGGTTACTATGCAACTTACGATGACGTTGGCGTCCTCCTTTCGTCGAGATCGGCTGGCGCCTCCAAGACATTTCATTGCAGGAACGGCAAACCGCTGGAGTTTGTTTGCAGGCCCGGTGAGGGGAATCGCGCCTAGGCGCTGGCGTCGCGCCTTGCCGGCGAGACGACAACATTCGTGCTTCGAGAGGTTCGTACTCAACACTCTAATTACTGCATCGTAATCGTACCGTTTAGTAGGAACCAATTATGGAGGAAAGCGCCAAAGTTCGCCTGAACTACATCAGACATCTAAGGAACCACAGAAGGAAGTGCACCGGGTGAGCCAAAGGGGAGGTAGCCTAGCGGCACGTTTTGGCCTGGCCTAAGGGTTCGTGAACCCTTCCGCTTTTTCTGCCATTGAGTCAGGGCTAGCTGGCGGTATAGTTCAAGAGTTCCCAATGGCATGCAAGGGCGTGCCGAGCTCGGCCTGGGAGGGGGGGGGGACCCTTAGGTAGTTTTTCGGCGCCGGGTTTCGGCCGGCGCCGAAAAATTGCCTTGGTCCCCCTTTGGTACTTTTCGACAATGTCAAATTTTGCTGTAAAAGTCGGTTTAGACAATGTTTTTGAGTGTTTTATAGCTAAATTAGCCCGCCGCAGGCGACGCCAGAGCGTACTTTTTGGTGTCTCT
>JNEY01001348.1:0-21200 GCA_020875895.1 Aphelenchus avenae
GTTACTACCTTCAGCGAGGCTACATCTGTCAGCGCAACGCGGACAGCGAGACGGACCCGTACCGCCGGAACGACGAGCTCTAGCGTGCTGCTCAGCCGGTCTCTTTTTAGCGCTGTTCTGGGCTAATTTTGGCATCTTATTTGTTCCTGTCATACGGTCAGTACGTGTGATTTAATGTTAGGCATTCATTCCCCGTTTTAAAGAGTCAATGAAAATAAATTCTATCACTGCCATAGGTATTTGCGGATTGAGACGTTTTAGCTCAATATTTGGATGATAAAGTGCAGTCGCTACCACAAAGGTTCAGCGCACAGCCGACCAGTGCGTAAGCTTTCCTAAACAGTTTGTAGGCAAGGCAGCAGAAACATTGGCCTCTAGAGTTGTCTAAGGGCGGAACGGAGATAGGAACCTGAAATGCCTGGAATTTCGACTCAAAATCTGAAAACTGAGACCTGAACCGGAAAATCTCTTGAAGCATGAAACTGAATTCTCGTGCAACCTTGACTGCTATTCTTGCGGATTCAGAAGTTTTGAGCTCAATAGTGTGATAAAATGTGTACAGTCGCTAACACAAAGGTTCAGCGCAGATGTCGGACGTTCAAATTTGGAGTACGCTTAAGGTGATTGCTTTAGGGGGCGGGCAGTTCGTACGTGAGTCCTATTCGCATATGCGGCAACCGCTTTTCGAGCCGGAGTTTGTCCGCATCTTGAAAGCCGATATAAGCTTTGTGGTCCAAACTGCGTAGCGCATTCTTAACTGCTTAATTCTACTGTTTTCGGATTTGCGTTCGATGCGATAACTCGCTGAAGGACCGATTTCGTGTTGTTCAACAACAAAACCAATACATTTGTCGATAATTCACTAGTTTTCTTCAAGGTCTGCGTGATCATGCTTGACTCCTTACAAACGTGTTGACTCCTAGTGCTCAAGTTCGATAAATTTATTGCCAGTGTTAGCCAAGATCAACACGTACTGAGCGGCATATATGCGCACTGCAGTGCCGAAGTACAGGGCGTACTGGTACGTATTAAGTTCGGTACGCTAAAGTCTGTCCGTCCGTATTGAAGAGGACCGTTTGTTGGCTTATATTGCGCGACCTTGTGCCTACGGCAATCTACGATGCTGAGTACATTTCATTCTCCCGCAAGCGACCGCGTTAAGAACATGCAGCGCTGCGGCAACCCGGCACAACGGGCCCTAGGCCAGCCGGGACGGGCCGGGCCCGGCCAGGGGCTCGTAAACATGGCAACTTTTGCTCAAAATTGTAACAATTTTTTGCCAAATAAGGTCAAGATTCGCTATATTTGCGCCTATTCTATGTAGAGATAGTCGAAGTTCATATGTAAGGCTTGCTGTGAAGTCCAAAAATTCGACTCTGGAAAAGTACCAAAGGGGGGACCAAGGGGATTTTTCAGTCCAGCCTGAAATGTTAAGGCCCGCCGGGCCTTAAGGCCCCCCGACTAGAAGGCCCGTTGTGCAGGGTTGCGCTGCGGACGAAACGATCGTGATGCCGTTGCCATTGGCCCACAGGTCGTTGTCCCTGGCAAATGGCTCTCCCTGCGGCTTGCTACGATAGGCGTTGTACGCCGCTGAGGCTAACCTTAGGGAGCAAGCGGCCATCCTGTTGGTTCTGTTTTCTCCTAGTTTTCGACTCCGTCAGTTTGCTCGATGGTATTGCTTATCTACCGAGCTCTACCCATAAGGAACTGCTGACACGATTCACGTCCCTGTCTTGCGAGACCTTGCGCGCCCGGTAGACAACGCTTACATACGCTTATTCTCATTGCGCCCGCGGCGCCTGATGGCAGCTGTGCTACTAGAGAAAGATAGTTCGAGCAAGCGGCTGCTCCGCAGCCGCCACGTAACTAGACGGTTGTTGACCGTGGCAGACGGCTCTCGCGGCCGCTTGTTGTGATGGCCGCCGTCCGCCGCCGCATCGATCGTGAGAGAACTAGCGGCCGGACGACATTTCCGTCGCGCCTTTTACATAATGCTTTCTGCTCGCTTTCGGCTCCGTTGCTTCATTAAACACAATGGTTAACTTGACCGAACTATGGTGAGAGATCGAGAAGGACGATGTCCTGTTGCACGCTACAGCTAGTTGGGTTATTGACGTGTTTGTTGTTGCTTCCCCATTTAGCAGTGAGCGCGTCAATACGACGCTGCGGAGCGACGAGTCCCCGCCGTCCGCTGCTGTGATGTAGCAAGCGGCTCTAGCATCCCGCAATGTGTCCGTCTCAGCCGATGAGCCTGCATCCCGCCGGTGCTGTTGCCGCCAGGTCGCGTCGCACGCGGCGTTGACATCCCAGTATGCATACCTTGCTGACTCGATGGGTCACCGCTCACGCGAGCGCCATGCGCTTGTTTTCCGGATTTCATGCGCGCTAGAATCGCTCCCGTTTGTGCCGTATCGACCAGTTTTTCTGCAATAAGACATTGCCAGTTACCGCGTAAAATTCGCCAAAATTCAGTCGTTCCTGAAGAGAAACTTAAATGAGCGCAGCACAAACCGAGCTCAGATTGTGGATAGTGAAACTGTTGATTAGAAGAACTATCGTCTGCTTAATGCGTGAGTTTTGAAGTGTACTCCCAATCGGTTGTTCTTTTGGTATTCTTACCCCGTGGTTCTAAATTTTGTTCTCAACCCGCTGGTTTAGAATGCGCCGCTTACGCCTCTTTCAGCTTCTGCTATGCCTCGTCCTTTGGATCCGGAGCTCGGGTGGATCCGCGATGAAGACCTGCTTGTGCAATGACGTCGAAAAGCTGAGGGGCCTCCATCCGGACAGACCGTGCAACGAATGCGCCACCGGCTACTACCTATCCTGCACCGATGGCGCCTACTACGCACACCATCCGACGATGTGCATCTACGCAACGCGCCAAGAGGACTTTACGCATGAGGCAGCGGACCACTGGTGCACGAACCATGGCTTGCACGGCTCCAGCTTCCTCGCGTTCGCTGGCAGCCTCGAGGAAAGCTACGACATTTCGCGTAAGGGACTGAATAGAGTAATAAGTTAGTTCAATGAGTATGGGGGACGGTTATCGTGTGGGGTAGGGTAAGCGAATTTGGGGGAAGGCGGATCGGGAAGAACATTGTGGTAGACATTGATGTAGACGCGATACCCTCGTACCGAAATCCGTACCGTACTGATACCCTCCATACCGTACTCCGCAACGTACAATACGGTACGGAATACGGTACGGCCGCAGTACGGCCGTATCATACCGCCGTACTAGTGCATTTTGAGCTATATCAGCTATATCATTTAGCCAGAGAATGATGCCGTACTAAACTGCGCCGTACCGTACCCCAGACCGTAGAATACGGTATGCAGTACGGTACGGTACGGCCGTCTAAGTATAGAATGTGGCTAGAACGAATATGGAGGTATTTTTTGTTTGCTGCCCTTCCCTCTAAACAACCCTGCCCTCTACCATGAGCAGTAACAACTGAACAGCCTTCGGGACTACTCAGCTAATATCATATCCTTTAGACTTCGTGTGGAACTCGCTGAAGAACGGCGTCGAAGACAATGAGACCTACTTCTGACTGGGCGGCAAGTACAACCTCTATGAGCGCACCAATGAAACGTAAGTGTTTGCAGCATAGAGATTTTTGGGGCAAGCAAAGGCTTACTGACTGAGAGTGTGCTGTAAGTACTATTTTTGTCATTGCGTTAGCCTTTCTTTTTTAACAAAGACAGTTGCCCATCCCTCCTCTAAAACCGACAAAATCGACGACATTGTTCATCAGGCGCGACCCTTGAAATTAGCTTTATGCAGCATTCATCCAACGTTCTCCTATTTAGGTTCTGGCTCTTCGAGTATCGCGGCTACTACGATGAAGTTCCACGCGAGCTTCTGCTCGACGGTAAGTGAGTCTTACACCGGACCTCATGGCTCATCGACTCATGTGCGTGCTTTAGACGCGGAGCTCGCGAAGGCCATTCTCGAGAACAGGACGTGCCTCGCGGGCCACACCGAGAACCATACGAAGCTGCATCCGCTGCACTGCGACGAGAAGCTGCCCGCCGTCTGCTACAGCTACCGCCAGACCGCTAAGCACTTCTGCGAGCAAAAGGCCGGCAAAGTGTGGACGCTCTTCCAGGGGAAATGCTTCTACGTATGCTAGCGGTCAGACTTTATGCAAACTACGCAGCTTAAGTTTAGGTTTACTCGTCGCCCTCCAAGGACCGGGAGGGCTACATATCGTATTTCGATGCCCAGCAAGAGTGCTTAGGGATGAACGCCACCCTTGCGACGGTCACCGATGAAGCGACCTTCAAAAGGACGTTGGGTAAGTCGGCAGATTTTCCACGCTCCGANGATGAGGGAACAGGACCGCCCACTCGGGATGACATAAAAGGTCGGGAAAAGTCTCGAGTCTTCAGTCTTGAGTTGCTTGATTGCCTTCCGATAACTCATCTTGAGCTGACCAAATGGCTCCTTTCCGTCGCAGTGCCCGACTTCAAGCAAAGCGGGAACGACACCGGTCATCTTCCCCCAAGGTCAGCGCTAGCGAACGGGTTTCGCCGGGAGCGATCCGTCATCTCTTGCACGCTCCTCGGGCGGTGGCGCCGCCGCGCAAAAGGACATTGCGCAGCGGCGTAAGACATCGAAGTGCGTCCCCCAAAATCGAGACCCGGAAGTGGGACACTCGGAAGGACTTTGTGACCGAAGACGGAAAGAAGCTCGATGACTTCGTTGAGATACTAGACGGAGGAGGATACGAGACACCTCGTTTCAAATTTAAAAGGTATTGGGGGCGGGGAAATGCTAAGCAGGGCTGTATGAACCCATGACTTGCAAAAACTTGTAGGAACGAAACAAAAGTCGTGCTCAAAGACTTGAGCAAGTGCGCATACCCGGAGGCAGTCCTGTGCAATGCGTTTGCACGTTGCATTGATGAAGCAAAGCGGAGGGTAGACAACAAGGTGTTTAAATTGGGAATCTGCATCGACAGCGAAATGCTGGACGCACCGATCGACATCCCATTCAAGGAGCCGTGGATCAATACGCCTGCGGTCATACTCCACGAATTCCAGCGTGTTGCGCAGTCAAAACGGGCAGCATCCCTCTACGGTGCACCGATAAGCGTCACAGTGTCCACCATCGGAACAAGAGACGGCGGCAAGCGACTCAAGGCCGAAGTGATTCACAACATTAATCAAGGGCACCTCCTCAAGATCGAGAACACCGATTCGCACTGTTTTTTCCGTGCCGTGGAAGCAACGCGGATGCACAAGCTCATTGGGAAGCCGGGAGGTCTCACAATGAGTCAGTTCCGGGACATGATGGCGGGAAAGAACCAGCGAAAGCAGACGGGAAACCACGCGCTCGGAAGGTACGCAAAGATGCTGATGTCGCAGTGCAGAATCCCGTTCGGCCTCCCATCATACTCGGTGGAACAGTACGCGCCTGTCGTGCAGGACTTTTACGACAAGACGTACCCGGGAATGTTTCGGCTCTCTGTGTTCTCATCCATCGGCTGCTACCGTCCAGTCTTCCTCGGAGCACCTGAGAGATACATCTTTGACCTACCAATCTACTACGACGAGCAGCAAAAGCACTTCCACGGAATTCGCACCATTCACAAATTCTTCTCCAAAAGTTATTACTGTATCGACTGCCAGCGCCCGTACGACAACGCAAACAAGCATTCTTACAAATGCGTGCGCAAGTACAATCAATGCGGAACAATTGGACCAGACCGCCCATGCGTAGCTGACGGGAAGCCACCGATTCTGTGCGATGGGTGCTGCAAAACATTTGAGAACCAAGCATGCTACAACCGCCACAAGGGCACTCGATGCAACCGCTTCAAGCGGTGTCCCGAGTGCGGCGTTACTACGACATGAGCAACATTGAACGGTTCGCGGAGAGTGGCAAACACGAGTGCGGCTACAAATTTTGCATCAAGTGCAACGTCTACCACATCAAAGGACGAGACTGCTTCATTGAACCACTTGCAAAGCCGGAGATGAAGGAGGCGCGATTCTGTTTCTTCGACATTGAATCGATCCAAGACAAGCGCTCCTCCAACACGAAGCGGTTCCGCTACTTGCACGAATGCAATGCGCTGCATGCCACCATTGTCTGCACACGATGCATCGACAAAGACACGTGGCGCGAGGACGATACCGGAGGGTGTGAGATCTGCGGCCCAATGCGAGAACACTTGTGGTCAGAGCCGGACGGTAAAGAGCCCCTGAAGGAGTTTATCGACTTTCTCCTCTACGGACTGAACAAGAAGTTTCCGACATATGTGCTCGGGCACTATAGTGGCAAGTACGATCTTCATGCGGTCAACAACGAGCTGTAAGTTTAAATTTGATTAATGCGGTAGCAAGGTTCTCTGCTGACTTAATTGGTTTAGATACCGCATGGGTGGGCTTTGTCCGAGCGTCATCCGCTCGGGTCATCGGATCTACCAAATGATCCTGTCCAAGCCGGGCGTCATCACGCAGGCCATATTCAAGGACTCGTATTGCCTGGTTCCCACCCGCCTTGCCAACTTCGTCAACGCATTCAGCTTGCACGGTTTCGTTGAGGACAAGCCCTACTTCCCGTACCTCTTCAATCGCCGCGCCAATTACGACCGACGACTTCCGCACTTGCCGCCAAAGCAAACGTACGAGCCGCAGCACATGAAACCTGAAGAACGCGTCAACTTCGAGAAATGGTACGAGGACAACTACTGGACGCCATTCTATCTCCCTGATGCTCTTCGCGAGTACGTTACAAACGACGTCAAAATATTGACGCATGGAATGGTCAAGTTTCGCAAGGAATGGCTTCAGCTTTGTGGTAAGTTGCAATGATGCGCAAACAAGGGATTAAATAGTTTTTTACTTTATTTATTTCAGGTGAAGACATTATCCAGAACTGCATTACGATTAGCAGTGCCTGCATGCGAAATTTCCGGCTGAACCATCTCAAGAAGGAAACGCTCGTTATTTCCCCGCACGGTGGCTACGAACGCAATGACCGACACAGTCACGCCGGCCTAATGTTCCTCAAGTGGATGGCGAGCACCACCGGATTAGCAATTAGGACGTTAGAGAGCGCCGGCGGCGAATACCGTCACAATTACGTCGATGAGCGCGGCAAAGATCGATTCTTCAAACTGGACAGCTACGTCGCTCCGCGCAATGGTGGCAAGCCAATTGCAATTGAAATCCAAGGCTGCTACATCCACGGTCACCTTGCGCACATGCCACCGGATATGCTCTGCGCAAACGGGAAGACGGTCGCGATGAACAATGCGGAGGACGAGCGTCGGCGGAGAGTGCTAGAGGACGCGGGATTTGATCTGGTGACCGTCTACGAGTGCGAGGCTCAGCGTGAGCTGCAAACAAGCAAAGAGATGAAGTGCTTCTACGAGGAGACACTCGACGACGGCCCAATGGTCGGGCGTGAAGCGTTCGCGGGTGGCAGAACCGGGCCGTGCCAGCTGCATGCCGTAGCCAGCACAGAGTACGAGATTCGTTACTTGGACATCGTCTCGTTGTACCCATTCATCAACTACGTGGGAAACTACACGATGGGAAGGCCGATTGTGCGCGTACTGCAGCAGGATGTGGACTGGCGGCAGCCGTCGGATAATCCATACAAGGGTTTGCTCAAGGTGGTGGTGGTGGCGCCGCAGTCGCTCTTACTTCCCGTACTACCGATCAAGATGGACCAGCGCTTGCTGTTCTCGACGTGCCGCACTTGCTCCAAGGAGTACCGGAAAAAGTCCACCTACGTGGCGGGCTACAAGTGCGAGCACACGGAAGTGCAGCGACAGTTTGTCGGATGCTTTACTCACGATGAGCTCAACAAGGCGTTGGAGAAGGGATACCGAGTTAAGCGCGTCAATCGCGTTTGGGAATGGCCTGACAACCAGTGGTCAAAGGACCTCTTCAAAAGCTACGTGCGCCAATGGATGAAGCTCAAGGTCGAGAGCAGCGAACTTCCCACCTGGGTGCAGACGGCCGCTGACAAGGAGAAGTTTGCAAAGGAAAACCTCGACCTCTACGGAATCCAAATGAAAGCGGAGGACTGCATCCCGAATCCGACACGGAGGAAAATTGCAAAGGACTGTTTGAACTCGTAAGTCGCTTTTCCATGGAAAACTTTGCCTTACTATTTCGTGTTTAGCTTTTGGGGTCGCTTTGCAATTCGCTCAAATCTGAGCAAGACGATGATCACGGACAAACCGAATGAGTTCTTTGATCTCGTCTCGGACCCGACAAAGGATGTTCTCAGCGTGGACATGCTGAACGAGAACACTGCGCATGTCACCTACAACGTGAAGGACTAGATGGTGGAAGAAGTGCGCACTTCCAACATCTTTGTTGCCATTTGGACAACGAGTCAAGCGCGCCTCCGGCTGTACTCATTCATGGAGCAGATTGCGGAAACTCCCGGATGCCGACTCCTATACACGGATACCGGTAAGGATTTTTGACTTCCCATTAAAACTTTGTAAACACGTGATGGTTTATAGACAGTGTCATTTTTCTCTGCCCTCGCGGCAAGTGTCCAGTGGAGCAAGGAGACGTCTTGGGGGCTATGAAGTGTGAGTACCCGAAGCACGAGATTTTGGTAAGTCATCAAGTAGAAGTGTTGTGTGATCCAAGAGCTTAAGTAACCACTCAATTTAAGGAGTTCATTTGCGGTGGCGCAAAACAGTATGGACTAAAGCTGGCGCAGAAGTCCGATCCAAGCAAGATCTCCTACAGCTTGAAGTACCGAGGGATAACACTCGACGACTCGGCCGCGAAGGAAATGCAGTTTGACAGGCTGAAGGAGCAAGTACTCAACTATCCGAACGCCCGGGCCATCTTCGTCGACACTCGACGCTTTGAGCTCTCCAAGGTCGGTGAGATACACACCTTGATGGGAATGAAGAAATACTTGCCAGTGAACCAGAAAACCATTATCCGTCCTGATGACCTGGCATGTGTCCCGTTTGGCTATAATCCTTTTCGTCCTTAACTCTCCTCTCGCTTTCTGTGCAATATTATTGCCTCCTTTATCTGCTTCTTCAATTACCCATTAGTCATTCGCGCTTGTCCGAGTACTTTGTAGCATCTTTGTCTGTTTATTTGTCTTCACAAAAATAAACAATGAATGGTACCGCGTACTCAATGCCTCAGTAGGTTGCAGCGCCCCAGGCGGTGGGCGCCAAAAGTTCTTTATCTCCGAAAAATAAGTCCTCAGGCGACACTAACTGGGGGTTACCTAATTGGCTAATCGCCCCTGGAGGGGCGGGGCGAAATAAGTCCCATTTTTGGCTCGACACGGTTAGCCCTGATCAGGTTGACAGATTATCGATTTTTCCGCATTCCTATATGCCGTTGACTACTCTGAGCCTCGCCATCAGCATGACGATATTGCGCAATTAGGAGTATTGACTCGCACAATGCACATTTTGCGCAGTCTGCTTAGTCTTTTCCCCCGGGGGTAACATTCAAAATGTTGTATGTTGACCTCGATTCAGTCGTCGGTACGTGCGCAAGACAGTCGTTACGCCTTCAGCGAAGACTAATAGCGTACATTTCCGCAGGTGAACTATGCCTGTAGATTTCAGCTGTAGCCTTACTGAACAGGTGCCACGGCTGACTTCCGGGATAACTCCGTATGTACACGGAATAGTTTCTATGCTTAGTCCTTCTTTGCAGTTTAGATGGAGAGGTCTCAGCTCGCTTTATTTGAGGGCGTCGCTTTAGTTGCAATAGCTTTAAAGCTTTAAACTTGGAGCTTTAAACTGAACTGGAAATAAAGAGAAAAATGTCGCCAATTTGGTAAACTGCTTGAATTTTTAAGGTAAGAGTTTTCTCTCCGTTCGTCACCCCTTTACTTCGCACGTGGAAAGAACGAGGATTTCATGCTTCTTAAGTCTCATAGCCTTCCAACTACTCTTCGTCCGTATCGACTGAATCGAAATCAGAAATGATGCACCTCGTCGGTTGCGGATACGACTTCCTCGGCTGGGCAGTCACGTGGATTTCAGTAGTGTCGATCACCGTCCAGCTCTACCTTGTCTATTTGATCGTATGGCACACGCCCGGCACCATGCGAAGCTACCGGCCGTTTCTACTGCTAATTTCGGTGAGCTACTAATGGGACCAGTCAAGCCGAAATGTCTGTGAATACTGCTCTCGCAACATCAAATGGGCCCCTTACTGGGTTCAGTTTCTTTGACTAAATCCGCTTCTATCTTTTGCTGCTCATACCTATTCTCCCATGCATACTCGCCTTCCCCACCTACCCCCATGACGATTTCTTCCCTTTGTCCGACTCTGGCCTTGTCACGTACAACGGGTACAGTTGTCATTTTTGTCTCAGTCATTGTCGCTTAGAATGGTGCATACTTGGCGCATTGTGCGAAGGTCGGCCTGTGTATTAAACGAAATCGCATTCACATCGTGAGTAAAAACGCTGTCAAGGAAAACACCCTTACGTGCCTACGAGACAAACACTTCATAATAGTAGGGCCACGACTTGCTTTTTAGGAACTGACGATGCGTTGCACGGAAAATTTCAAACGACGAGTGATTCGCGAAGTGCAACTGGAACCGTCCATCTGGGACTTGACGCATCCTCTTGCCAATTCCTTCGGCGCCCGTTCGTACGCGTGGCACACCATCGCCTTCAAGTTGAAGGCGATGCCTTCAACTTCACCACACCACACGCCACCCTTGCGACGGTCACCGATGAAGCGACCTTCAAAAGGACGCTGGGTAAGTCGGCAGATATCTCATGCTCCCTTGAGCATTCGGACGTTCTTTTATAAGGCGTACCTTCTTGTAATTAGGGACGAACCTACACTTATTGTGAGGACTTTGCTTGAGGGAACATTTTTCAGACCTCGCGACCGGCATCGAGAAGATGGTCGACCTCGACGACGGGACCTGGATCGGGCTGCAGATCGGTGGCTATTGGAACGAAAACGGCATGTACTACTTCCCCAACGGCACTACGCGGAAGTTCCCCTTCCGCTGGAAATTCGAATCGGGGCATCACGTGGGTTGGTGGGAGGAAGGAACGCCGTACAACCACACTGCGTTGAAGCACTTCTGGTGCCCCGAACCGCCTCAGCACAACGAGGACTATCTCCGCGACGAGTTCAAGGACAAGAACGGAACGGTGCTGGGGCAGTGGGGCTGCAGTTACGACAGGGTCGACAAGAAGTACGAGCAGCGCTGCAAAGACGACCGCTACCAGCACTGCACGCAGATCTTCCCCGGCAACATCGAGGATAGCGTCCAGTGCAAAGAATGCCGCGCGTACAGCCTGAAGTGGAACGACCGCTGGTGCTACTACCTTCAGCGTGGATACATCTGCCAACGGGACGCGGATAGCGAGACGGACCCGTACCGCTTAAACGACGAGCTCTAGCGTCCCACTCATCCGGTCTCTCTTTAGTGTTCTCGACTCAATGTGCGCATCTTATTTGTTGCTGTTTTAAGGTCAGTACTTGTTATAAATTCAACCACTGCGCAAAGGAACGTCCAGACATTAAAGTTCACTCTAAAGCATTAAAGGTCAGAGAATCAGCGCATAAGCGGGCAATCCCCCTCCCCCTGCCGCCCCTAAAAACGTATTCCTCGTGCAACCTGAGTTTAAGAAGGAGGCAGAAACAACATTTTTTTAATTCTCTGCTTAAGAGAATCCTACTCCGAAGCAAGTTTTGTTGATGACGTCAATGGGAGAATGCAGTTTATTAACGGTCAACTTATCAACATGGACCCAGCTTCGCAAAATGGCGAAAGCGGCTCAGTTTCTCAGGGCCGAATGGCCATGCGCCCTCGGCATGTGGCTGACGCGATTCGTCGACTGGGCGAACGCCATCGAGCAGAACCGGCATCGGTACGGCTTCTCGCCGCTGTGCGAGCGCTGATGGACTTTGAGACGGAACGCGGTCGCAAACGTCTTCTCGCACTCTTCGCACTCGAACGGCTTCTCGTCAAAGTGAACGGCTTCGTGGACCCGACGAGTGCGATCGATCGTGAAGGTCTTCGAGCAGAAGGAGCATGCGAACGGCTTCTCGCCGGTGTGCACGCGGAGGTGCTCCTAAACAGGGAGGTTCGCTCAGCAAGCGTACAGTTGGTACGGCCGTACCGTACCGCCGTACTACAGGTAAGGAGTACGGTACAGGTAAGTCAGTGCAGCACGTCTTACGGTGCGGGATGGTCGGCCAGCACGGAGTATGGTACGGCGAAAATGTTCTCGATATTTACCACTAGTACGGCCCATACTGCCGTATCGTACCGTAATGTACGCGGTGAGGCAGTACGGTACGGAGTACGGTACGGAGGCCGGTTGACGATTAGTTCAGCATAGAGACCGCCATAGGCACCCCTTCACCTTCCCGCACCGCAAATACGGACATTCCGGCACTAGCCACTAGCGTACGGTACTCTAAGTACGCTAGTACGTAAGGTACGGCACGTAGTAGGTACGGTACATTACGGTACTAGTGGGGCCCATCCACTCAAATCGTACTGACCACTCGTAGACGTAATTACGACTACGGGCCCGTAATCCGCTACGGGTGACGGACATCTAGATTTGAGCGTGCAGGAAGCTTGAATCCAATAGCATACTTACAGGCCTTACCAGAAGTCAAACTACCACACCCATTTTTGGTAAGCTTCACGCCGTCGCATACCATACGGACGTGCCGTTCAAAGGAAGGGAAAATGCGGTTCATCGAACAACAGCCCTTTTCACCTCCAAGCGAACTGAAACCGCTCGGGAAAAGTCGGAATATAGGGTAGGGTGCCGCTAGACTTAGCGTGCCTCAACCGAACTTGGACGAGGTCCGGCTCACTGAGGCTATGGTCTCTATCAGTAAGGCAGTTAAAGTTATCAAGGCTCTGCCCTTGATCGTCATTCGTGTTCGGGGATCCACCTCCGATCCGATCAGCCGGCCCGATCCGGTACCTAACCCCTGACTCGGTCGGGTGCTGCTGCCACAAACCGATCGGAATGGCAGATCGGGGGCCTAATCCAGGCCGGACCCAGATGATCGGGTACGATCCGGCATCCACGTTCGCCCGACCCGATCACTCGGTCCGGTAAGTTCTGAGATCGGGTCCCGAACACTACTTATCACATACTATTTCGTGTTCCCTTCGAAAACACGACCATAAGGTGCGACTTCTCCGCGAACTTGCGCGTGCACTGCGGGCACTCGTAGAGGTGCTCCTTCTGCGCCGACTTCGAGTCCTTCGGGGCATGACTGCGTCGGTGGAACTTGAAGCTGCGCTTGTGCGTGAACTTCTGCCCGCACTCTTGGCACACGTACGGCGCGAAGCCCGTGTGGGAGCGCATGTGTTCCACGAAACCGAATCTCGACGCGAACGACGCGTCGCACTCGACGCAGGCAAAGGGCTTCTCGCCTAAAAGAGCATAGTGTGACTTCTGTCACTTTTCTTCTAAACGAAGCGGCTACGAGTGTTGAGCCGCTGTTCGGCACTGCTAGAATAGGAAGCTTAGGCTGGGGTACCATAAGAGTAAGATAATTCCGTTTCCGGGGGCAGGAACGCTTAGGCTCAGGCTGTTCTGCTTATTGATTAGGCTTTGTGACTCATCCTAAAAGCAGAGGAGTCCCTCCCGTCTCAGCTCCGAGCACAGAATCTCGCAGGCTAGCCGCTTAAGCTTATGCTTAGACGTGACATGAGCTTGAGAATCCAGTGCTCAGTCCTGCATTGATAATAAATAAGTGACACGACGACGGAAAAGATAATACTTCTCCAAAAACGGGAAAAAGGCGGCAGGAGAAGTTTATACCCAATAATGTTAACCACCCTTCGCCGTATGTGCGGGCGGTTAACTGCGCGAAAATCGACTTACCACTGTGCGTGCGCTGGTGCGAATTCAGCGTCGATTTCTAAGCGAAGCTCTCTCCGCATTCGTCGCATTTGTACGGTTTCAGCCCACTGTGAATGCGGAGGTGCTGATCGAGTAGGCTCTGCACGGGGAACTTGTGCCCGCACATTGCGCACTCGAAGCGTTTCTCCGCAGCGGGGGTCATCGCCTAAAATGTACCCTCTTTTAGCAAAAAATCAAAGCAAAAACAAAAGTAAGACATTAGCGAAACCGAAAAGTTCGGTTCTGTTCTGAGGGTGTTCAGAAGTGCACAAAATAAACAAGAAAATTGGCGAACTAATGTCTCAGCCTACTAAAGGAGGGCAAGTTCCGTAAGCTCGACTTGCCGGATTCGAGCGAGCTTGTCTGACGGTACGCTTTATGAATGTTGGGCATTTTTGAATTATTTCTATTTATTATTTTTTAAACATTTTTTTGGTTTTGTTATTTTACACCACCTGAATGCAAAAATAACACGCTAAAATTTGTTAATTTTTACGTGCAATCCAGAAGACACGAAGTCAGAAGCTTCAGCCGTACGCCATTGTAAATCGGAGCGCTGTCGCTCGTTTCTGGATTTCGGGACTGTGCAATTCTACGTCACAATGGGAGCTGATCGGACTCTGTGGGAAACATTAACTAGAAATTTGAAGCTACAAGGTCTTCTAATGACTTTTTGCGGGAGATTCGCAGCTGGTCGAGAACCTTCTTGGCATATGCAAGAAGGGAACAAGAAAAGAAGACCCGCGGAAGAACAATCGCCGCTTGAACGACGCGAATGGATGGCGGGAGAATGCAACAGCATGGATGATTCCTCCCGCTTCCAGCGCGTCGAGCCGTTCCGGGGAAGCCGCCGCGGGATTGCAAGTGTCTGGGAAAGCGACGCATTTGTGCAAAACACGGCGCGCAATGGAGGAAAGCAACAGTGCAAGCGGTTTCATGTTAGTCGAGGATGGTAATGCGTTGAATGAAAGGAGGAGAAGGCTTGGATTTCACGGAAATTTGAATCAATGCACTAGCTGCGGGATCAGACGTCAATTTAGTAAGTGCAAGCTCAGTTAATGCAAGCAAATTCAGTAGAACTACTTCGATAAAGCCCATTTTCAATACCCGAGTGCAAATTCAGTAAGATGCTATTTTCAGTAAATGCACATAAATCCACTAACGCAGTTCGCATTCGTTGTTCATTTCGACGCCAGCGTGTATTTGCTTGCATATACCGTATTGGTTCTAATAGAAGGTGAGTTCTAACAGAAGACGACCCCTAATAGAAGACGAGAGCCAAAAATTTCAAAGTTGACTTGTCACAGAGACATGTTTAAAATACGTTTTAGACCATAACTGTTCATTCTAGATGAGAACTTTTTGCCACCAAAATTTCGAAAAATTTTGCTAAATCCATAGGGGGACCCTTTACGATTTTTACGAAACCCTCGAAAATTCGACCATCGAAAATCAGAAGACGATCGTCTTCTGTTAGAACCAATACGGTATGCCACATGTCACAACTGGTTTGACAGGCAGCAAGAACGTACATTATGCCAAAGCGAGGATTTCATTGCGCGACGTTATAGCATAGGAACGTAGCGGTCAAGCACTTTTTGTTACTCAAACTAGGACCGCAGCCATTAGATATGTATCGTTCATCATTCGTCCTTTTGCTGAGGTCAGAATCTGAATGATGAGGTCGGGACAACAGAACTTCGACTCACAAAGTACGCAACTAGACTCTCGCGTGCACCAACGCGGACGCAGCGACGCTACCGGGGTTTCGCAAGAATTTCCCCGGCAAAAACTGTTGTTTCCAATTGGCCGGTTAATGATTTGACGCATGCACTGACATGAATACCTCTGTAGCGTCCGCAAACTGTGATCTCACTAATGTAGCCGCTTGCGTCAATGTCTGGCGATAGACCTCTATTGTTTGTACACATGCGTTACCTACGTGCGTTGTTATATAATGGGAAGTGCATAAATAGGGAGTCTTCGGCCAAAAGGTCGGAGTCCCACCAGTGGCATATTGTGTCTAAGGTAGGGCTTCCCGAAGAGTGGAGAGCACGTTCGTGATACCTCGTCTATAGAAGGTCTTATATAACTACCTGGATCCGGATTGAAACAATTCATTTGAAAACTCCGCAAACTGAACGCTTCCACATGCGGTACCGCTTAGTTTGGCGCACGCATGTGTGCTTGAGCATGCGGTGCCGCTCGGCACGCACGAACATGTGCATGCATCAACCAGGCCTGTTCCAGCCCGGTCCGGGCCCAGGCCGGGCCAGGCCTACCTAAGGCTCGGCCTGGCAGTGCAGGAAAATATGTTCAAATGACCGCGCAAACCTGAAAATCACAAGCGCTTTATGGTGTAGTAGGTATTCCATTCCTGCAAGCAATCTTGCTTTGCAATGCTTCACGTTACTTTTCCTCTGACCGAACAATTACTTGTTCCTGACGCCTGTCGACCTTCCACGTCGACTAGAAAAGTCGACCTTCCGGTCGACTTTTAAAAATTAAGGCCTGGCCCGGCCTAAACCAGGCCCCAGGTCGGGCCGGGCCACGGGGCTTACCGGGCCAGCCCAGGCCCAAGCCGGAAAAAAAAGACCTGGTGCCCAAGGTCGGCATGCATGCTCAGAGCTTGGCTTGCTGCACGCATTTCGTCTATCCCGCTAAGTACGTCGTTCTCTGTACGACACTCGTTATTTTGTTGCAATTTTGGGATCCATNGGTTTGGAGTAGGGTACGGCTACCGGCCGTCTATCTTTACTAGACGACATAAAGGGAAGTACGAAAGGATAGAACAATACGACGAGTGCATGCCTGGTACTTTTACAAGAATGGGTGGCAGCCCGTATCGGTTTCAGGCGTCATTGCCGAAGACACGACTATAATTTCACGTTTTCCCCTATGTAAATGTCATTGGATACGCGAGCCTTAGAGGTAGAAATCAGCTTTCAAGCGTTCTCGACGATGAGTGATGCCAAGGTCGGCCAAAATGGTACATAATACGCTGTTTTTTTTGGCGTCACACGCTCTGATTTTGTGGCTTTTTTAATGTTTTTTCATTACATAACGAAGGATAGGGACGGGAGAAGAGATTAAAATGGCTGATAGTCAGAATCAGGGAGGGGGTCTAGAATTAAGTAGCTTGAGGTAAATTTTCCGGATATAATATACCATATAAGATACACAAAGTTTAAGGGCGCCAAAGAGTACCTGCATCGTTGGGACAACGTCACGGAGCCGTCAGACGTGTGGTTTTTGCCGCCCTTCGACTGGAATGCCACGATCCTCTGCGACGACGTCGTCTCGGCCGAAATTCAGCCATCGTTACGCTTGCTCGTTTTCAGTGGGGCAACGATAATCACTCTGCTCGAAAGCACGTCGATCGTCTTAGCAGTTGCGATCTTCGCGATTCTACGCCGCGACCGGAAGGCTTTCTCGAAACAGACCTATCGGATGAACGTGCAGATGACGGCTCTCTTAGTAGCGCAGGTAGTCGAAGGGCGCGTACCACGGATTGCCGCGGGTTCGCTTCGCAATGGTGGTCCCCTTTCCGTAAATTTTTTTCTCGTTCGTGTTTTAAAACGCCAGATTTCTGCTGCAAGATAGCTACCCGGCCCCGTTGATATGAGGCAGAACAAGGAGAGCTGCTCGAGATATCTGTTGTACCTGTCAACGATGGCGCTTTAGGAGCATCGTATAGCATAGGTTGTCCTGCCGGATGGGAGCACCAAATCTTTATGGGGGAGGGCATGCCTTAAGAAACGTGAGGGTCAGGGCTGGGGGCTTTCAAAAATAAAACCGAATCCGAATCTTCAGAAATTTCAAAACCGAATCCGAAGCAAAAACCACCGAATTTCCGAATCTGAATCCGAAGCAGCAGGTTTTAATTATGACCAAAACCAAGGTGCAAAACTCCAACACATTCATGCCCACAACACACATACACTAGATAAAATTGCCGCCGCTAGACGCCGATCGATGAATTTTTCACTATATTAGTCAAATTTTCCACTAAAATTTCATTGGTATCGTCTCCGGCGGGCCGGATTTTGCATGTTGCGGGCGGCCCGAAAAGATTCGGAAATTCTTTCCAATTTTGACTATCCGAATCCTAACCGAAGCGAAAAGCCGAAGGCCGAATCCCCAGTCCTGGTGAGGGTCTCACCTTCGGCAATGACCACCCCATAAAACGGCTTCCCCCGTAAAGCCCCCCCCCCCCTACGCGGGACAACATACAGCAGGCTTTGTCCAAACATGATCTCGTGGACAGGTATCACGAAGCGTTCGATCCGTTTTCTTTTTCGATCTTTTCTCAGCTCTGGAACGCTGAAAGTTGCTCGTATGGGGTTAAGAGACTATTTTTAGTCTTTCTAGCTTCTGGGCTATGACAGCGTTTTCTTGGCTAATAAGCATGCTTAGCAGCAAAATATTTCCCGCATTCCGCCTGCTACAGAGAAGGTACGAAGTCTTGTACAATGCATGCTTCTGCACACCGTACCGCTTGGTATGCACGACTTCACGCAAGCATGCCCACATCCTCGTACGCAAATTTTCCTATATCGGGTACCCTTAGCATGTGATACCGCTTAGAACGCACGAGTTCACGCACGTATGCTTTTGCATGCAGTCCCAGGCTTTACCGACCTAGTTTATGCAATTTAGTTTCTCGCGCCATTTCTCTTTATGATGCTACCGCTTATCATCTTGCTGGCTCGTCATGCGTCGTCCTCGGATTCTCTGCCGACGAAGTCTCTTGGCGACGCGTACATCGTCGCCTTCTCCCTCTACGGCTATGCGAACTCGCTGCTTACGCTCTTCTTCTTGGCGCCCTACCGGAGGAAGATGAAGGAGCATGTGCGGTGGGTGGCCGCCAAGCTCGGCTACAAATCGAAGGAGAACGCGGTCACGGTGGTCTCACAGTCGCTGTCGCTCACGGAGACGTCGGCGACCAGACGAGGCTCACTTCGCAGGCTTTCGCTGCGCAGAGCAACGGAATAACTTTTCATCTAGCCACCTGTCGATGTCGTTAATAAATTGGTAGTGACTCTTTCGTGACGAAAAGCATAAAAGAGCTGGAAACTGGCGTCAGCTTCCCTGGCATTAAACGAAACAAAAGCTCATAGGATAGCTAGCAAGCAAAGGTTGGCTACCTCTGTGCCAAAGGGCGGTCAGGATTGTATGACAGTGTTTTCGTCGGCCGGACGCGGTACTTTTGACTTTTACACACCTGCTCATGATGGACACAGTGTCCTGTTTTCAGAACTTATTTGAAGCTTAAGAAGTATGCGCGTTTGCTGCTCGTGTTCGTCTTCTAAGAGCTGAGCTCTCGAGATGTAAATTTACGCAACCTGGTTCTATCTAGCTGCGTAAAGTTCAAATGCAACTACAAGTCATGGCTTAAGGAATATGTCCGTTTTTGCCATGTTTAGTCATTGTCGGCCGCATTGAAGACAGGCAAGATCCTAGATGCAGCCCGTTGTCGCTTGCAAATGTCTTGCTGAACCAGTCTAAGGCTTTTTTGAAGTAACTGTCGTCGAACGAAGCGGAAAATGTAGTGAAGTCTTTCATCTCTGAGCACATTTTAAGCACAGGTTTTAAATTGTATGTAGCACCGGCGCTGGTCGACGTTCCAGTCATGCGTCTGAACTCATCCAGCCGTTCACGTCTAGAAACAACGGGACAAAGATCAGCAAGCGACCGGTGGTCGAAACTACGTAAAAGCCCACCAAGAAGTGGACGATATAAAAGGCCGATTGCCCCTTTAGTTTTCAGTATTCAACAGACATCCGCGCAAGCTTAGCTCAAAATGAACTACATGCAGTTCCAAGGCGTCGCATCAGCGTCGCTCAAGCGACCTGCGAGTGCAGCTCCAAGGGCCGCGAAGAAGGCCAAGACTGTTATCGTCGTAAGTTTGCTCGTTTCTTGTACACGTTCACCCGGGCTAAAAATACGGATGAAGTTCGGCACCCTCCCTTCATCACCGTCCAAGAACTGTTCCTATGGACAAACTTTACGATTTTGTCTTCGTCGAAATTTTTCCAACTAATTTTTGGGAACTTTCGAACGCCCGCCCAGAAGACGCTGACAATGTGGGCGCCCTGCTAAAATGGTATATTCGGAAGGGATGTTCACCGGAAAATGCAAGGACAGCCTGTAAGCTTCATGAAAATTCGCTGCTTGTAAGGGTTGGTTAGATCGGTACAGCTAAACGATACTTGCGGGTCACCGACCACGTCTAGCCTAAAAATTTTAGTTTTTGTTTTGCTCGATACCAGCATATTAAATTTCTTGCAGGTCCGCCAACAGCAACTCCCGTCGGAGACACTGCCTTTTTCCACTTTCCACACTTTTCCCAACCGCGACTAGAAACGTCCTATCGTCTGCATGGCACTATGCCACTGCAAAGGTTTTCCTCTAGATAATATCAAGCAGTTTAGAAACTGCGAATGATCTGTTATCGACGCCGCCGAAAAAAGTCATGCATTAATGACTGTTTGCTGCGAATTGCACAGACGAAGGGGTCACTAGCAGTCACCTAAAAAGCCTACGCGAATGATTCAGGTGCGTCTTCCGCTTCTGCCCGCATAAACGGGACATTTGAGCGAACTCCGTTCGATGGCTAGTACTAGGGCTTTGAAATTGCATATGATGCCCATGTGAAATGTTCCATTAATCTTCCGGACTGACCTCTTCGAGTGGGCTCTACATATCAGTAAGCTCGCTAAATAGTCTTCTTTACAGAGACACAATTACTCTTGGGACCAGGTTTTTTGCTGCCACGCATGTAGCGCGGAAGTGCGAGATTTTTTGAAGTACATCCTTATCGGTATGAACAAAAGAGCTAAGTCTAAGGAGAATATGCCTAGTGATGTATATTTTTTGCATCCGCCGATTATTGTGCAGTATTGCGACGAGAGCAACTTAGCGCATTTGCCGATGAAAGAGTTTTCCGTCACTGGATCAGTGGCGTATCTAGGATCCGGTCAGGGGAGGGGCGCACAGGTAAGGGGGCGGACCCTTACCTATTTTTCGGCGTCGGCCGAAGGTCGACGCCGAAAAATGCCTTGGTCCGCCTTTTGGTACTTTTTCTACGCCGGATTTTGCCCTTTTAAATGGCCTTAAAGTGTTGTTTTGAGCTTAGTTCGGCCAAAAGCTGCCCGCAAGAAGGCGTCGCCAGGACAATGTCTGTGCTTCTGGGGCCAAGCCAGTTTAGGCTCATAAGGTAACTATTCGTTCGAAATATGGCCGAAATCGTTAAAACATCCGTGAATTTTGAAAATAAAAAATTTGCCTTGGTCCCCTCGCGGGACCAAGCCCCGCGAGGGGGGGGGGG
>JNEY01001349.1:0-23915 GCA_020875895.1 Aphelenchus avenae
TCTTATTTCACTAAATTAATCGGAAATTTGAGCAAAAAGTGTCCAAATGCCACAATTTTTTGAAACAGAAAAATTTGCCTTGGTCCCACCTTACCCCCTCCCCCCTCGCTACGCCCTTGGTCCGGGGTGTGATAGCTCAAGTGTCTATACTTTTTCATTTTCCACAAAAAGTGCAAAAACCCGACTTTGTGAAAACGTACCAAACGGACGAATTTTAGCTTCGATAAAACATTAGACGAGGACCCCTATACCTTTCATTAGACATTATCTAGTATAGGCATGTGTCTATCCTTTTTTCATGCCTTGTGTAAAGTAGACTTCGGGATTCGGGACCCGAGCCGAGCTCCGAGCCGAGCTGACACCCTCCGAGCCGAGCTCCGAGCCGATACTCGGAGCTCGGAGCTCGGCTCGGGGCTCGTCTCGGGTCCCGAAGTCTAGTGTAAAGAGTTTTCCGTAAATTCAAGCTGATCGCAGATACCATCTCACGTGTACAAAGTTATGTTTCAGGGGCAACAATAGCTTCAAGAAAGATGGAGGTGTGTGCCAGATCGATGAAGTGGCAGTGGAGGATGTTCGCAAGCGTCTTCCGGAGGCAAAGAAGGCTGCACTGAAGGCGAAGCTCGGGATAGACATCGACAAGCTCGACCGAGCAAAGAGCGATCTGCGCGATGTGCTAGTGAATCTCATTGTGGCTCGCGCCTACTACTACATTCGTCCGGGGCGAATTTCGAAGGACGTCGAGGCGCAGGGCCGATACTACGTACGTATGAGCAGCGGGCTCGGTTGGTCAAATAGGGCATCAGAGCCTTCCCGTAGCGAAGGGGACTTGCGCCGCATTTGATGTATCCCTGCATTGCTCGCGTACGTACCTGTGGGTACGTACGGACACCTGCTTCCCCTTCATGCAACGTTCTCTCTTAGGTGTTAGGGCACTCAATGTACATCGCTAAAACAATACACGTTAATTCCCTTCGATTCAGAAGAAATGGTTCAACACCAAAGCCGGCGCGGCGACGCTCGATGACTGGAAGAAGGACATGAAGTCTCTGCCGAAGCGTACCATCGACGATGTGCGACGGTCGGAGCGTAGGCATGTCGCTCGGTCCGCGTCGGTAAGGCGTTTGCAGATACCGAAAAATCACGATGACCGTATTTTCAAACGAAGCCGAGGCATCATTGAAGCGTAAAACTGCTGAATCTTTAGCTAGTCCCAAAAGTCGCCCCTATATTGGGCCGACCTGTGCAGAAGAGGAAGGCCGATGCTGTTCGTCGCAACGCTCCAGCTCCCAAGGTCTCCAGGAGGACGACGCCTGGCGGTTCGTCCGGCGGTGGTTCTGGCGACATCGGCTTCAGCATCGCGAAGAGATTGAGCCGATTCGTCTCGTCTCTTGCCGTGGTAATAAGGGGAATGAAAGGACATCCGCGATCGTTTCATGTGGTCCATCCCCCCTTCTCCCCTTTTTTACGCCGCCCCTGTAAGGGACAATGAGGTTTTAGTGCTACGTACGAAATTGTCTTACACTGCGGTTTTTTGAGAGAATCTAGTATGGCCTCTAGGAGGAGAGAGGCAGCGAAATCAGAGATAGCGAGGGCACAGACATGAATGGAATTTAGGGTCGCAAAAGGTCTGCTTCGTCCGCCCACGGTTCGACGTCTGCCAAGCGCTTTAAGCGGCATGTATTTGATTCCGATTCCGATCGGGAATCGGAGGAACATGAAGATCCGCTGGATAACGAGAACTCGGACCAGCACGAATTCGAGTCGGATGATGTGATCTCGGAGAAGGAAGCGTCTGTGGACGACGAGAATGAAGGCGTCGAGAGCGAGGCTGAAGGCGAGAGGACCGAGTCACAGGGCGACCATAGCGAGGTCGAAGACGGTGCGAGTGGGGATGAGCAGATCGAGGACGATGGCCACGAGCAAGAAGTCGATGAAAGCGAGCCGGACGACGCCGACAGCACTGACGGCCACTCACTCGAAGGTGAAAAGTCGGACGCTGATGGGACCAACGACGCCAAGTCCGAGGGTGAGTACAACAAATGTTAGGCGCACAAGAATGAATTTTCACGAATAGGAATTTTTTCGCCCAAGATTTTGGTGGTGATGCCTGCCCCTGGTTGTTGCTCCACATAAGAAAGTTCTGAGTCGCTACGGTCGGAACACAGTCGAATTCAGAGAAGGATGAGTCAGGCGAAAGCGAGCAGGAAGTCAATGAAAGCGAGTCGGACGACGCCGACAGCATGGACAGCCGCTCGCTCGAAGGTGATAAGTCGGAGGGTGACGGCCGCGAGTACGAAGTAGATGATAGCGATGCGGACGACGCCTGGAACCGGGACAGCCACTCGGAGAAGTCGGACGCTGATGCGACCGACAACGCCAATTTCGAGGGTGAGGACAACAAATGTTATGCGGAGCCGTAGTAAATGTTTAACAAAGCAGGCAGTGTTTGACCAAGATTTCATTAGCGTCTTCTGCCTCAATTGTTTGTCGAAATTTAGAAGATTCTGATTCGCTGTCGGTTGCATCAAATTCGGAGAAGGACGCGTCAGGCGAAAGCGAGCAGAACGTCGATGAACGCGAGTCGGACGACGACGAGAGCAAGGACAGACACTCAGTCGAAGAACAAAATTCGGACAGCGATGCGCCAATCGACGCCAATTCCGAAGGTGAGAACAGCAACGTTAGGCGCCGTCATAAAAATTTTCACTGGAGAGGGCAGTTTTTGTTTAAGATTTTCTTGGTGTGCCTGCGGCGATCATTGTCACTTTTTGTATTTTCAGTTAATTTTTGTTCACGTCGGCGGCTAGCTGCAAGGGGGTTGGGCTTTTTAATGGAGAGGGGCTTCTTTTAAAAAGTTTACTAAGGCTATAGTGGTTTAAAAGGGCTTGTAAACTTTCGTCTATTGGTCGCTCTTATTTCCCAGTTTGTCCGATAGTCCCATTTGTCGACGTAGGGTGACAATTTAGTAAAAATGGGGTCAACTAATTTATCCATGGTATCCATGGTCCTGGCCCTGGGGAAGCCTCAGTACGCTAAACCCCCCCCCCGTCCTTTGCCCATATGACCGGCGCCGTCGGGCCCACAGATGCCAAGATTTCTGCCCAATTGTCTGTCGAATTTTAGAAGAAAAGAGTTGGTGTCGGATGTATCAAATTCGGAGAAGGAGGCATCAGACACAAGCGACAAGGAGCTCGAAGAGAGCGATGACAACCAGTCGCTCCAAGACGAGTACTCGAACGGCGAGGTGACCGCCCGCACCGATCCTGAAGGTAACAACGCAGCGTGTATTTTCCTGATCCCTCTACTCCCTGTGCTCACAACTCAGATTTCAATCCTCCGTGGTAAATGGGAGGAGGGAATATGTATGTGTGTCTGTATCAATCATGCACCGGGCCTTTATAAGGCTCGCGCCGGGCCTACCGGGCCTTAGGCATGTACTTGACGCCGAAGAAATACCTTGGTCCCCTCTTTAGTTTGTTTTTTTTCGCAAGGTCGGATAGCTGGTTGTAATATGTCTAAAATCGCGACTTTTGTGGTACATTATTAAAGAGACCGCCACATGCGGTATCAGAACGATTTTTTTTGCAAATTCGGTGTAATTTTCTGCTGTAGTGTCAGGTTTTTACCGCCTTTTAACCTTCGAACCGCAACTTTCGGTTTTTAAATGGGTGTAGCCTGACTAGGCACCATCGGAGCATTTTTTGGGCTTACCGGGGGAAAAGAACCATTCAAAACTTGTATTTTGGACCGCCGCAGGCGAAGTCAGAAAAAAGATACAAAGATTCCCGAAGGGAAACGACGCTTTTAACCTGCCCCAACCGAAACCCACGGTTTTTTTGGCCATTATTGTCCTTGTCACCCGTCCTAGGCAAGTTTCTTTGAAATCTGAGGGGCAATCCTTGTTTGTTCTGTATTGCGATGACGAAAGAAAAAATGATGTTTTCAGCAAGAGAACTTTTTTGTGAAAGAGAGGCCAGTCTCAAAATTCACTTTTCCTTGTCACATACGTTTACCGACTGTCGCAACGGTTTCTTTCGACCGCACAAAATCTTTTGTCAATTATTCCAAACACATTACTTCACCACGAACGAAGGGAAAATCCTTCAATTTATGTATCCGTTTATGCTCACGTTACGATGTATTCTTTTGTTTGGTTTCAGACAGTCGTGTTTCCGACGGCTTCCGTGGGGACAGCCCGCCTTTCGTCGGTTGGAACAGTCCTCATTCCGACGGCTCAGGTGGCGACAGCCCGCCTTTTGGCGGCCGGGGCAGTCCTGTCTCCGACAACTCAGGTGGCGACAGCCCGCCTCCCGGCGGGTGGGACAGTCCCGTCTCCGACAACTCTCGTGGCGACAACCCGCCTTTCGACGGTTGGGTGGGCAGTCCTCATTCCGACGGCTCAGGTGACGACTGCCCGCCTTTCGGCGGCCGGGACAGCCCTGTCTCCGACTACTCTGGTGGCGACAGCCCTTCTTTCGGCGGCCGGGACAGTCCTCATTCCGACGGCTCAGGTGGCGACAGCCCGCCTTTCGGCGGTTGGGGCCGCGACAGCTCCGATGAATCAACCGGCCACCGCCAGGCCTTCGACGAGTTGGACGATCGCTATTCGGGCGGCTTCGGATCCGACGATTCCCACGGATTCGGTGGCTATGGCTCCGACGGCTTTGACTCCGACTAAGACAGTACGAGTTCGGTCTTCCATGTACTCGTTCTTCATTTGTACGCAGCCGTTATGGTCTCGATAATCGTTTTTAGTATATTCCACGGACCCGCCTTATCATGAGCCAAAGTTGAATCCCAAAAAGAGATTACGCCTTTGAGTTTTCCCTGAGAACGCTCTTATTCACTTTAGTGGGTCCGTCGAATTATGCTTTCATTTACGCGTCTTGTCTTCTCGGCCTCTGAGCGTAGCTCTCTTGACTAGTTATTTTGTTTCCAGCATGCTTGATCAGCTCGATCAAGTTGGTCATCAAACTCATTTATTTGTCAGAACTTTGAAGTCTTCTCGAGATATTTTTTCCAAACATAGCCCTTCAATAAAGGTGGCTCGGGATTATCTGTTGTGACCTCAATTTTGCGCATTATCTGGGACGGTGCTAATATTCTTCGTTTACCGCTGATCGAGATGGAACACGAAAAGCACAGAGGATGAGACAAGCGATTATTGGGAACGACCTTAGTTGGAAAAAATCGGCATTCTAATAATGCTGGTTGACTTAATTCGTTCGTCACGTACATGATTCAGGCAACTATATTTCTGATTCCAAGCAGTTCTCTGCAACACGGATATATTGGGCGCTGCGAGCTCTCAAATAGCCCGCTAGGCGCAACGGCATGAATCCCTAAATGGCTTAGGCCGGGGAGCACTCAGTGGCTAGCAGCTTAGGATTTTATATGTTTGTGCCTAAGTTAATAACGAGCATTGAAGTATGATGACTGATTTGCTTGGACCGCTCAAAATTCCAAAAGCTGACTCCTGCTCACATGCGATAGCGAGCGGTACACGCAAGTAGTATTCACCCCAGGGTCTTCCCCCCTTTTTCCCACTTTCCCTCAGGCTGGCACGAATGTGCACGACAGCGCGCTACTTTGGCCTTTAGCTGCACCGCTAAAAGTGCACATTTTTTGCGCCTGTCGGCGCTGCACATGTTTCTGTCTGGGACAAAAACACGTGCTGCGCCGCCATGCAGCGCGTAAGTGTTGGCCACGAGACAGCCATCGCGCCGCCGTGCGATGACTCACCCAGACGGCGGCGGATGCTGCGTCTTGTTTACCGCCGCTTAAGCGGCGGAAACGTTTGCACTTTTGCGGGAAATGCGCGTCATCTTTTGATGGCGCGCATTTCTTATTGTTTACTTCCTGCTGCGGTTAAGTTGCGCTTTGCGCGACTTAACCGCTATAAAATCCCTCTTTTTGCGACCCGGCGAACGGAAAACAAAAGGGGTGGGGGATATTTTTGGAACCGCCGAACATTGGGGGGGGGTGTATTTTTGGAACTGGGGGTCGGATATTTTTGGAACCGTTGAAAAGTGTTGGGGGGGGGGCTTCACATTGCATTTACGAATAATATTTGGGGAAAAAATGGTAAAAGGGCGGTAATAAAGTGGAATTTTTCTGACAAAACTTATAAATTTTTGTCGAAACAAAATTTATTTTTATTAGTGCAAATTAGCATAAAGTAAGACTAAACTGTTTTTTTTTTGTGAAAAAAATGATAAAAATGTGAAAAATTTTGCATTTTTTTTTGAAAGCAAACAGGTTTGAAACCAATTTTTTTTTGCGCATGTGCGTAGAGTGAGGAAGTGCTATGTGAATGCACTGATGGGCGGTGCTGAGCACCGCATGTGGCCTGATAGTGGCATATGGGCGGAGCCAAGCGGGCCAGGTGAGGTATAAAAAGCCCACCTTGGCTGAGAAAAGTCATTGCTTACCTGCTTACCTGGAAGGTGTGCTCTGAGCCGCCTCCCCTCCCACCCACGCCCCCCGGGAATGGGCGCGAGCCGTCCGGAGTTTACGTGGACCATGAAATCGATATGGTCCTAGGCCGGGCTCTGCATCTGGGCACAGGGTCTGCCGGGGAGCCCGCTCATAGCACACTGGAAAGGTTTGCAGCTCTCCCAGCCGTGCTGAAGGTGTGCACCGTGCCGCCTCCCGATGTGTCCCACGCCCCCCGGGTATGGGCGCGAGCCGTCCGGAGTTTACGTGCACCATGAAACAGATATGGTGCTAGGCCGGGCTCTGCAACTGGGCACAGGGTCTACTAGGGAGCCCGCTCGCGTGCACACTGGATGGATGGGCTAAGGGAGACAGAGGCCGGGTCGATGACCGATGATCGAGCATGCGGGAGCACACCTGATCGCAGGAGGGGTAAAATGGGCGGAGCCTAATAGGGCAAGTGCGGAAGAAAATGCCACAACGAGTTCATTCAACCAAAATTTTTTCATCGAAACATGTCTTCCTCGAATATGCTCTCCAGACCAAATCTCAAAAGGACTAGGCACCACCAACGGAAAAGAATACGGATCACGAAGAAATCGCCAGGACTAACTGAAATGAGGGACCGTCTCCTCAATCCTCCCGCGCAGCGCCCTACACGGACAAGGTCGGCGTCGCCACCGTCGCCTAAGCGGAAATTATCCGAGCGCGAACAGCAGCGGCCCGTCCGAAGGCGACGAAATTCGGCGGGTCCCTTATTCAGCTCCACGCCTTACTCCCTCTCGGTGGACTATGTGGATCGGCGAACGGGCAAAAACCAGGACCATTTTGTGGAAACACTGACCCGCCATTCCAACTACAGCCCACGATTCCAAACCTCAAGGTAGGAGTATTTTTTGTGTGTTTCCTAGATGTTTTTTGCGGCTATTCTAGGGAAGTAACGGCAATAGCTCTTCGACATTTGGACCAATGTGAGTCACCGGAAGAACTGCTTGTGGGCGCCTTTGCGAGATGCATCCGAGAGGCGTATGCAAAGTATCCGGACATCATAAAGTACGGAGTCACCATCGAGAGTGGACAACTGGATTACCCCGTAGACGTCCCATTTCGGTATGTAAAATTGTAGTGTGAGCAAAATCCGACATGTCCGAATTTTAGAAGCAAATGGCAAAATTCTCCAGGCGCCATTCTCAACGAATTTAACCGCGTGGCGCAATCGAAGCAGCACGCAAACCTTTTTGGCGCGCCCATAAAAATTGCAGTGACCGCAATTCGCGGCAGAGCCGGTAGCGGATATAGCGCCGCTGCTGTGTCACACAATATCAACGAAAAGAGTCTCATAAAGGTAAGACATACTTTGCCCTCTCGCTAAGCACAAAAAGTGGCTTACCGAAGAATCATTGCATCTTTTAGATTGTCAACCCCAGCGACAACTACTGCATGCTGTACGCACTCGAACTCTCACGGTTGCACCTTACACTGAACAAGCCGGGCGCACTCACCTCCAAAGAATTCCACAAAATTCTCAAAAAGGGCACGCAATGGAGCGGCGGGTCACGAGGCTTCAAGTCAAAATTGCCGACAATGTCCGAGATTGTCGACCAGCTCTTCGCAAATTGCCCACAACTTCCGCGTGGCCTTCCCGCTTACTCGGTGGAGCAGCACTTGCCTATCGTCCAAGAGGCGTACAATCGCTTATATCCGGGCAAGTACAGGATTATCGCGTTTGACCAATTCGGTCACTACCAGCCTTGCTACAAGGGACCTCCAGCTGAATATGACGTCTGCATTGTGCATCACGGTCATCGATCGGACGGCACGGCACACTTCAACGGCGTCCGGTGCGTAAACACACTCTTTGGCAAGGCGTACTATTGCCCGGACTGTGAGAGAGCATTTGGCAAAAAAATTGAGCATTCTGGCAAATGTATCCGCAAATGTTGCGGGTGTGGAGGATTTGGCAGCGAGTTCCCTTGCCGCGGAGGCCTCAAAATTAAATGCAGCGACTGCAACAAGACATTCGTGAATCGCGAGTGCTATGAGCGGCACTTTTCAAGCATGTGCGCGCGATTCCACGTTTGCAAGGACTGCGGCGTGACCTATGACGTGAAAGCCACAAAACGCCTTACGCCTAACAAGGAACACGAGTGCGGTCAGCTCTTTTGCCAACACTGTTGCATGTATCATCGCACGGGGCAGCCATGCTACATCCAGCCGATAGAGCCAAAGGACGCGGAGAAGCCGTACCGCATTGTGGCATACGACTTTGAATGCTCGCAACACAACCGTCCAGACCCCGAAAAGGAGTGGTATCTGCACGAAGTCAACTTTGTGTGCGCTCAAGTGACCTGCTCTCAGTGTGTGGACTGGACTGGGCTGGACTGGGCCGGACTGGAATGCGACTGGAAAGACCTCTCCAAAAAAGACTGCAAGATCTGTGGAGCAATGAAGGAAGTCACCTGGAGCCAAGCCGAAGGAAAGAATCCCCTAAAGGAATTTGTCTCCTGGGTACTCTACTCTTTTGACAAGGCCTACCCCACATATGCCTTTGCGCATTATGGTGGCAGATACGACATGCAACTAGTGGTCAACGAGGTCTTGCGTATGGGTGGTCTGGAACCGGAAGTGGTGCGCACGGGACACAAACTCTACGAAGTCAAAATTGAAAAGAAAGGCGTGGTCGTGCCGACCTACTTTCGCGACTCCTACTGCCTCATGTCACAGCCGCTCGGCGATCTCGTGGACGCGTACAAGCTTGGCATTGAAGAGAAGCAGTTCTTCCCTCACCTCTTCAACAAGCCTGCCAACTACACGCGACGGCTTCGTCATCTCCCCAAACGCAAGTACTATGTGCCTGATTCAATGAAGCCGGAAAAACGCGAGCAGTTCAAGAAGTGGTATCGCAAACACAAAAACACGCCTTTCTACTTGCCGGACAAGTTGCGCGAGTACTGCTGCAACGACGTGCAGATCCTTCTGCATGCGTTGGTGGCTTTCCGTCAAGAGTGGATGGAGGTGTGTCAGGACGACGTCCTCCGAAATAGCATGACCATAGCATCGGCGTGCATGCGCACGTACCGCATCCATCACTTGCAACCGGAGACGCTAGCCCTTAGTCCGGAGCATGGATATGAGCGCCATCAAAACCAGTCGGTTATTGCGCTCAAGTACCTGAAATGGTTCGCCAAGTGCAACGGAGTCAATGTGCGCCACAGGGATAGTCCAGGCGGCGAATACAGGTTTGAGTGCACCGACAGCTGCGGAAAGAAACGGCACTTCAACCTCGATGGATACGTGGAGAGGTCCGGCCAGCGACCGATGGCCATCGAATTTCACGGGTAAGCGATCCTAAAGGAATGACCGTGTGACAACTACTTTAGGTGTGCGTACCATGGGTGCAAGAAATGCTATCGCGACGACACTTTGTGCGCCAACGGCAAGACGGCCAAGCTGAACCGCGAGAATACGGAGGAACGTGAGGCGCTCATCCGACAACACATGGACCTTTTCGTCGTGTGGGAGTGCGAAGTAAACCGGATGCTCAAGGAGCCTTGCAGATGTAAGTGCGAAGAATGCGACAAGTGCAAGGGCAGCGACAAGTGCGAGTGCTCGATGCAGCAATTCTTCAAGGACACGCTCCCGTGGGGCCCCATCGACCCTCGTGATGCCTACTTTGGAGGACGGACCGGACCGACAAAGCTGCGCGCCAAGCCTCGGGAAGGCCGTCGGCTGTCATACTTTGACATTCAGGTAAGCGAGGATGACTTGATAATTTAGTTAGCAACGCGACGTTTAGTCTCTATATCCGGCAACCAACTTCTACACTGAATACCCTCTTGGAGTGCCAACCGTCATCGTCGAAGGCAAGCCGGTGCACTGGACAAGTCCGGACGCACTCGACTATAAGGGCCTCTACAAGGTCCTTGTGCTCCCACCCACAAACCTCCTTCATCCTGTGCTGCCCGTGAAATTCGACGACCGCCTCCTCTTCCCTCTGTGCCGCACTTGCGCAACCGACTACGAGAAGAAGAGCACACGCGTAAGCGGATATCGATGCACGCACACGGAGGAGCAGCGCTCCTTTGCCTGTACCGTGACGCACCTGGAATTGGCTGAAGCCCTCCGCCGTGGTTATACCGTCACGTATTTTGACCGTGCGTGGCATTGGGACCGCTGGTCTGCGGACGTCTTTAAGCCGTACGTCCGACAATTTATGAAGTTGAAGATCGAGGCGAGTGGCTATCCAGAGCACATAACCACCGACGAACAGAAGCAGCTGTTTATCGAGGAGAATGAGCGGGTCTATGGGATCCGTCTTGATCCGGACAACATCCGCAAGAACAAGGCCAAGCGACAGATCGCAAAGCTCTGCCTTAACAGCCTTTGGGGGCGCTTCTCTATGCGTAACAACTTGGCGAAGACCGTGATCACCACCAAACCGGATGTCTTTTGCAATATCGCCTTCGACGAACGACTTGTGCTCAACTCGGTGGAGATGGTCAGCGAGGAGGCCGTCCACCTTACCTACACGCACAAGAAAGACTTTGTGGAGGAGAACCCCTCGAGCAACATCTTCGTCTCGCTCTTCACCACGTCGGCGGCCCGTCTCCGCTTGTACGAATACATGTCCCAGGTGTCCGATCACCCGGATTCGGAGCTCCTTTATACCGTAAGTTGCATGTTCTTTACACGGCTAGCGCACTACTTTTAGGATACCGACAGTATAATTTTCGAGCACCCTGTGGGCGACAACCCAGTGGCCGTTGGCGAATACCTTGGCCAGATGACCGACGAATACCCAAAGCACACCATCCTTGAGTACTACTCTGGTGGTGCCAAACAGTACGCACTCAAGTTGAGGAGCAACGCAGACGGCAGAGTCTCCCACTTGCTCAAATTGCGCGGCATTACCCTGAATTACAAGACAAAGAAGTCCATCACCTTTCGAAAGTTCAAGCAGCAGGTCCTCCAATATGGACAGATCGACCCGATCTTTGTGGACGTCAGCCGTTTCGAGCTCTCCAAGACAGGTACCATCCACACCATCTACGGCAAGAAGCAGTACCGCGCCGTCAACCAGAAAGGCATCATCACCGACGAGTACGAAATTGTCCCATTTGGTTATCGTGGTCCTTTCTAGTTTAGTCATTCATACTGTTGTACTTTGCGTCATTCAATAAAATTGTATCCGTAATGAGTGGTCGTATTGTTCTAGAGGGGGAATTAAAGTTTAAGTCACCATTTGGAATGGTGGTGAGCGGGCCATCGTCATCGGGAAAGACGACATGGCTCTTGAAATTTCTAGCTCATGCTAATGAGATGATATCGCCTGCTCCCAAACAGACACTTTATGCATATGGTGAATACCATAAGCATGTACCAATGCTAGAAAAGGCAGGAGTGCTTACTCATGCAGGCCTTCCCACCGACGACATTTTAGGAGCCTGCGAGAAACCACTACTGCTCATACTTGATGACCTCATGCTCGCTTCAAGTGAGCAGTATCTCTCCGACTTGTATACAAAAAAGTCACATCATCAGCACATAAGCGTAGTATTTCTCACTCAGAACCTCTTCGACAAGCAACTAAAGGTGGCGCGCAATAATGCACAGTACCTGGTGCTCATGAACGCGCCTAACTCAGCTCTAAGTATCCGCACACTTGGCTCGCAGCTATTTCCCGGGCAAGTGCCCTACTTTCTAGACGCATATCGCAAGGCCACTGAGAAGCAGTACGGATATCTACTTTTAGATATGCACGCGTCTACTTGTCCCACTTTGCGATTGCGCACCGACATATTTCCCGATGAGCACACGGTCATTTTCCTACAATGACTTCACAGAGAGCGGTCGGTCCGTCCGTACTTTCGAATAAAGATTTTTTGACGCGACTGTGTCGCACCAAGTCCGAGAAAAAGCGCTTGCGCATGATTCATGAGGCGAGCACAGAGCAATTGCTGGCGGTTGCAGAAATTGCACTAAATGTACTCAAAGGGCGCCTGCCTCTTACAAACAAGCAGCGTCAGCGTCTCATTCCGTACGCGGACTATGTCCGCCGACTGAGTAGAGTGCGCAGCGTGGCGGGTGCTCGTCAGGTGATCCAGGTGGGCGGCGGTCCACTACTAGCGTCATTAATTGCACCTGTTCTTTTGGAAATCGGTCGTACCCTAATAAATGGCTCGTAAATTTGTATTAGTGCCGCAGGACATGTATCACAGTCTGCTTGGTGGTCCAGAGGATGCGGTGGCACATGCCCGCGCAGAACTCGACTCCACGCTACATGATCCTTCAAAGTCCGTCGCGGAGAAAAACTTGCTCTACAGCAAGCGTCTTTTTGACTTTATGAAGTTGCGCAAAGAGGCACTCGAGAGACCGGTCAAGGTCGAGGTGACCAATCCCATGGTCGCAACGGAAACGCCGGCGTCAGCAGAGATTGAGATGCCGGCCACCCCGGTTCGTGATTCGGCAGATACCCCGAGTGCGAGGACCACTCGCAAGCGTGCCAAAAAGGCTCGGACGCCGCTGTCAGGTAGCGTGAATCAGCTTTTGCGCATTATTGATGCGGACCGCGCACACTTTGGCGTTGATGACAAAGGTCGCATCCTCAACTTTAATCGACGACTAGTCGCTAATAGTAGTATTGTGGACGTGGTAAAGCACTTGCTCGACCCTTTGCCTTTTGCGCCGGATCCTCCAGGAACGCGGGAGATAAAGGCGCGTCTTACGAACCGTGCGGACACGCGCAAATATGTGCACGGCGGAGACATTCAAGAGGGGTCTGGCATCGCTAAACGCTTCAGACCAACATTATGGAGCTTTTGAGACGGTTGTATACAGACCCGCGCTCTCCCGCCTCTTTTTCGGGAGTGCGTAACTTGCTAGCGGAGGCTCGTCGTCATGACGCCTCCGTTACGCGTAAAGATGTAATAAATTTTTTGGAAAGTGAGCGTACCTACACGCTGCATAAAAGGAGGCGCGTACGCTACAAACGCCTCCGTACTGTGCCTTCTGGATACATGACAGACTTACAAGTGGATTTGGCGGACTTTCAAAAATTTAAAGCGCAGAATGACGGCTACAACTACGTGTTGTTGGCCGTTGACGTGATGAGTAGGCGTATATTTGCGGCACCCGTAAAGAGCAAGCATACAGCATCCATGAAGGTCGCGTTTGAGCAACTCTTCGGTCAAATGCCATGTCTTCCGTGGAAAGTGTTCAGCGATAAAGGCCTCGAATTTGAGAGCCCAGCGATGAAGGCATTCTTCAAGACCAAGGACATACGCAAACATGTCAGCCAGAGTGACGATACAAAGGCATGTGTCGCTGAGCGGGCCATCCAGACGTTGAAGAGACGCATATATCGCTACCTCAGTCATAATCAGACAAAGAAGTGGGTGGATGTCTTGCCTAGCATTGTAGACGCCCTCAACCAGACAAAGTGTCGTGTAACGGGTATGCGGCCCATTGACATGACAGAGCACAACTGGCAGCCAGTTTGGCAGCGACTGTACGCAAAGAGCAATGAGCCTGAGAAGGAAGATGTGCGCTATGTTCCCGGTACGACGGTGCGCATCGATGTCGCAAAGGGACCCTTTGCCAAAGGCTACCTGCCCAATTTTTCGCAGGAGGTCTTCAGAATTAACCGCGTGCGACCCGGAAATCCAACCACGTATGCACTCAAAGACCAGAAGGGCGAGGATATCCTCGGTAAATTCTACGCACCGAATTTCTCCAAGGCGCAACTAGCGGTAAAGCGCATTGCCAACGTGTGGGAGACCCGCAAGCGGCGTGGCGTTACCGAGTACTACGTGTCTTGGGTAGACGAGAACCCGCAAGATAAGCAGTGGATCACCGAGCAGCAGCTCATTTAACCATTCTGCATTCACGAGAGCATGTCGTCCAAGCAATTTGTCGTGATTTTACCTTCGAATACGCCCGGTCAGGGCAACACCACCAATCGCTATGCCATCCAGTTGCCCAAAAAATTGGAGTTTAACGGGACTTGGCAGTGCGCCCTGCACTCCATTTCGTACCAGCATTCATGGCCGTCCATCGGTACTGGCCATGAAGTGTACGTAGACGTCGCCATGCAAGATGGCACTACAGAAAGAGTGCAAGTGCCCCTAGGCACTTACGCTACCCCCGAGGCCTTTGCCCGGGCACTTAACGACACACTGTCTGCAATAAAAGTCCAGGTTGAGTATAACCCAGATGCTATGCGCTACGCGATGCGCTTTAACTCATCGGAGATCAAGTATATTGCCATGTCCAACCAGATGTATTATGTGCTCGGCTATCGCAGGACACAAAAAGTACGCGATGGCGACGTCGCAGAGCACCCTCCGGACATCCAAGGGGGTATCTCCCACCTTGCAATATACACCAATATAATTCAGCCGGTGGTAGTGGGCGACTGCATGTCGCAATTGCTACGTATAGTTTCGGTTACGGGCAAGCACGGCGATAACGTGGAGCGCATTTTCGATTCTCCGCTCTACTGCAATGTGTCCGCGCGCGATGTCAGCAAGATCAGCATCGACATACGCACACTGGACAATCAGCCAGTCCTGTTCTCAACCGGCAATGTGATATGCACGCTGCTCTTTCGCAAAGTCTCGCTCATTTAAGTAAATTGCATTCACAGTGAGCGGTCGCATCATGGTCCACGTGACACTAGACACTTCCGAAGTGTCCATTGATGACATTATTCAGTACGGGGCAGGGGCGTACTTTACAGGAGTACCCTTTCAACGTGGTGGCGGCATTGGCGGTACGCTGCTGCGTTTCTGGCGCTTCCTCGTACCGCTGGTAAACCCCATTGCAAAAGAGATTGGGAAGGAGGGCCTTCATGCCGGAGCGCGCATCCTCGAAAACGTGGCAGACGGTCAGCGGCTCGCTGACGCAGTGGTGGAGCAGGGGCGCACTAGCGCACGCAACCTAGCCCGCCGAGTGCAGACCGGTAGTGGCCGGCGCCGAAAACGCGTCACTTTAACACCAAGCGCACTTAGAGGAAGGTTGTGTTCCGTCTCCGTTCCGAATAAAAAATTGCGTCGTGACGCACTTGGACTATACTAATGTTCAAAAAGATTGACTCTACATCGCAGAACTCCGTGTCGAGTTCTCTCGCCATCTTCGACACACCGCCGACGAACGTCACCGCTACATCGGCCGCTTTCAAGGAGATTCTCACGCTTAACCCGGTAAGTCTATGCATCGGTCATGATGCGCTAATCAGTTACATTTAGATCTCCGTACATCCATTCCATTTTCGCATTTCGCCCGGTTCCAGCTTCCTGGACTTGAGCAAGTGCCACCTGGTTACGCAGATGCGCATTCGCAAGAAGGCTGATGACGGCACATGGGAGAATCTCCCTGCAGGCGCCACCGTTGCACCTATCCAATACATTGGCGCAACTTTCATCAAGAATATGAAGGTCTCCATTAATGGGAGGGAGGTCTTCCACTCAAACGGCCTCTATGCCTACAAGGCGTATTTGGACAGCGAGCTGTCCTATTCCAATGAGTACAAGAGGTCCTACCTCTCTGCTGGGGGCTGGTTCCCTTGTGAGAATCCTGAAGCGGTGACGGACACCGGGTTCGTAAGCCGCCAAGAGCTCTTCAAGGAGAGCATGACCGTTGAAATGATCTCCCGTATCCATGCAGATGTGTTCGGTCAGGATCGCCTAATAATCAGTGGTGTGGACATTGACCTCGAGATTACGCCTAATGACGAGGCGCAATACACGATCATGGCCACCGATGACGGCACCTACAAGCTGGAGTTACTCTCATGTCGACTATACGCCAAAATGCTCAACCTTACAGAAGGGCTCAATTTGAGTATTGCCAGTCGGCTGACGACTCAACCGGCTCGCTATCCCATTCGCCGCTCGGAGCTCAAGACGGAGACCGTCGGCAGTGGGCGTCGTGACTTCCATTCCATGCTTTTCACGGAGGTCATCCCACGTCGCATCATTGTCGGATTCGTGGAGCCCGCGGCTTTTGAAGGTGCATGGAAGAAGAATCCTTTCAACTTCCTGAACTTTGGAATCCGCGACATTTCAATTAATGCGCATGGCACGGTCTATCCACATGTGCCGTATGATCTCAAATGGGCGACCTCCAGCAAATTCGCCAGGCCATTTCATGACATGCACGAAGCGGTCGGCCTTCGCCCTCCCGACTCCAATGGGATCACGATGAATATGTTCAAAAAGGGATGGACTCTGTTCGTGTTCAACCTCTCTACCACTCTGGATAATGACGACGGCTATGATATGATCCGTACGGGCACCTGCCATATTCACGTTAAGTTTCATACAGAGACCCCTGCTGGTGGCGTCCAAATGATTGTGTATGGGGAGAGCGAGAGCATGCTCCTCATTGATCACACACGCACCGTCAGTTCAGATTTGACAATCTAGTGAGCGGTCGTGTCGCAAATAAAATGTCTCAAAATAATAGTTTCACTGATTGGCTGTCCGTGACGCCGATCGAATTTTGCGGTGCCATTCGGCACAATGACTGGCAGTATGCAATAATCTGCCTGGTATACATGGTTGTTTGGCTATTGTGCTCTGTCGCAATATTCTACTACTCGTTGAAAATAAAGAATGGACTCGCTCAGTATCGACGCGATTCTACGGAGAGCGAGCAGCGCTCACTATAGGGGTTGCTTTCCCTCCGACCGTATCCCCTATCCCTCAAGTTTCCCATCAGTTATGGTGATCAACCTTGATCCGCACTATATGAACGGCTCGCATTGGGTCGTAGTTGCCGTTGAGTCACCCACACAGGCGTACTTTTTCTGCCCTTTTGGCCGTGAGCCCAAGGGGAATCTACTAAATTACCTATCACTATTTCCAAAAGTGCGACGAAATCGGTGCGTTTTCCAACCTCGCACCTCAATTGCATGTGGTTGCTTTGCCATCTTTGTGGTCTATCAACTTTCGAAAGGCTATCAATTTGACGAAGTCCTACGTCTACTATGCGAAATGGATGATGCGGATTCAACAGTACAAATGTTTACTCGGGACTTGGCACGAAAGTACAATTAGTCAGCGAGACATTCAAGAGTGACCACTTCAAGGGGGTAAAAGTTTCGATGGCCACGGCCACCGAACTCTACTACGCATGGCAAGTAGTGGAAATCAAGCTCTCGCTTGTATCGCGAGAAGTGGTGCTGCTCCACGCTAATGCCTAGTTTGCCATGGTATGCCATTTGGTGGCGCGCACATCGACGCGAAAGACCTCCGTAGACAAAGGTGCGGTTGTGTTCTTTGAGATGGAGCGTAACCAGGTTCTCTCCTGCAAGAAGATCATCGACTTCGTCACGATCCCAATGCCTAAAATACAAATAATTTCTGCCCCTTTGGAGGAGCATTGTTACCTGTGGAGGTCGGCGGGTTCGCATTCAAAGTGCGAGGCGAGGACATCAATAAGAGAAGGCGACATGTTCGGACAAGTGTAGTTGTTCATACTGACCCGACGTGGCAGAAGAGCAAGTGTCTACCCATCCACCGGTAGGCTCCGCCCACTTTGTGCCACGCGTGCCTGGCTCCGCCCCTTTTTGGGGGTCTATCCGGACACTTTCGCATTTCGCGTCATATCAAACATTTACACCGCTACCGAACAGTCTTCTGCTACCAACTCTCCCGCTACAATGGCTTTCGACGACATCCTTGACTACGACTCCGACATGGACGCGCTCATGATCGGTGATGGTAAATTTATTTTATTTTTGGGATGGTCCCCAGAAGAATTTATGAGACGGTCCCTGGATTTTAGATGAGAAAAAGACCAACTCCACCAAGAGCAAGGCCGACGAGAGGGCGACCACTCGGAAGCGCAAGAATTCCGAAGACTCGACCCCTTCCACTTCCGGCAAGCATCAGCACAAGCGCAAGAAGCCGGACCTCGAGGACACCATGTGGAAGATGACCCGTTCCCGCTTCGGTCAGACCACCTACCGCTGCGGCAAGTGCCTCTACAAGAAGATCAAGATCTTCCGCAAGAATGGCAAAGTCTACATGCTCCAGGAGCTCTGCGAGGAGTGCGCTGAGGGCAACGTCTACATGTCCGACGTCTACTACCGCTACTTTGGCAAGAAATCCAAGTAATTTTGGCTGCTTGTTGACTAGCTGTTGAAAGAAGAAATAAAATTTATTGTTATGTAATGCATCCCTCCAAAAAATTGACTAAGACTAGGTACATTGAAAAAAAGAGTAAGAAAAAAAAAATTTTTTAAATCGGAATTGCTCCCTTGTAGCACTATAAAAAAAATTGTTTCGATGGCCGGCATCGAACCTGCGACCCTCAGAATGGGCCCGCTGGAGACATACCACTAGACGACATGGTGTATTCCTTTGAGTCAGCCATCTGCGCTGGCCCACTGGTAAAGTGGGGAAAAAGTAGGGAAGGCCCTGGGGTGAATACTACTAGCGACCCAATCGTGGCCACCGGGAATGCCATGTGCTGGTGGGCCCGGGACAGCTGCGACGAGAAGAAGCGGGCCTTCATTTGCAAGAAACACGTCGAGATTTGAATGTTGGTCCTAGTGAGTACCCCGCACAAAGCGCAAATCGCGGGTTCACCGAGTGACTGAACTATCTCGTACTCTAATTGTTATTATTCTGTTTTCATTAGCTGACGCTGATTTGGAATATGCCAATGAATCCGCTAACATCAAACATCACCAGGCATGTCGCTTCCGCGTCATCATGAACGTGGCTGGCATCGTTCCTATGCCGTCGATGGCTTCCGTACCGTCGTCGACGTCGCCACCGTTGCGTCGAGAATGAGCGCCGTCGAGCCAAGACAGTTTTCCTTTTAACATTCTCAGTCGTAACTTATTTACTTGCTGATTTTACCGTAGGTACATTTATGTATTATTTGTTCACTGAAGGGCGTATCACACTGAATATCGAATGCACGAATAGGAACACTCCGTCGTTGCGATTCGTTCCGGCAAGAATAAGCGGAAACATGGACTTAGTCGCAGGTTCATGATTGGGTTCTTCGTGATATTTTAATATAAAACAAACTAAAATAATCCCTCTTAACATCGTAATATTGGCACACTTCCAGTGTACCAACATAATTTATAATTTGATGTGATCCTGAGCTGTAAGACTGCCCGAGGATGTTCTTGCGCTCAAAGACGACATCATAAGACCTCTGCAAAACGACTGCCTTTTGTCCTCGCTCGTCCGAAACCGGTAATCCTTCGCTTCTGCTAAATTGTGCTGGCGGGAAGCAGCCTCTCAGGAGTCAACGAACCTTATCTGACGCATGCCACTCGCCGTGCACTTTCGAGCATCGGTGGTCCGGCGGACTCTCCTCGGAAATTAGCCCTTGCATCTTGTGTAATTATTCCCGGAAGGCGCACGTTAAGTGACCATATCAAGCGTCTTTGTTCATTAAGGGTCGTTAGCGTGAAAGGAATCGTCTGGCGAAGATCGACGTTGTTAATCCAATGGACGCATTCCGTCTGACTCATTCAAACGCCTGTTTCTTTAACCGACTATATATATATATATACTAAGGCCGAACCGCGCTGCGAAACGATACCGTTTGGTCGTGGCCATTGCCCTTAGGCTCAGTAGTAGCTGAAACTAAGGATCGGCAACCCGCACCTGAAAAGTAATCCGTACCGTACTGAGCCCACCTGTACCGTACTCCGTGCCGTGCGGTACGGTACGGCATTACGGGCAGTATCGCGGTACCGTACCATACAAGCACGTGCCTCATTAGTGCTAAATATCTTAGAAAACTGAACCCGTACCGTACTACATACTGGCCGACCCCACCCGTACCGAATGCCGTACTGTCCTGGAACACCCGTGCCGTAGTCCGTGCCGATGGTACGGCTGTACCGTTCGGTACCGCCGGTCCACCTGTACGGTTTGACCTTTAGTTGAATCAAGTGGGGCATATAACGAATTTCGGCCATATTAATAGTTTCGACTACAACATTGGAAGAAACAAGTGCAATCTCATGCATACGAGATAACCTCTCAACGGAGTGCGAGCCTGCCCTACACGCGCTTGAGCGACGGGATTGCCCAGTTTTGCACGACGCGACGAAGTTTTCTATTAAGCCTTTAACGGATTCGTGCTTTCCGTATCGGCGGCGTTTTTCTGTGGAAATATGGGACAAAGTACAATGATACTTATTTGTGACTTTTAGTATGGTTACATCATTTGGTCTTGTATAGAACAGCTTGTTCTAAGTTCAGGACAGAATCGAGACCATGCCGGACACCTAGGTTTCAGGACCTAATTTAATCGCTCAGCTCGTATCGCGTGGAGCTGAGTATTCCACCCACTTCACACGGCCTCAGCCAAGCCCCCTTCGCCTCCGCCAGGGATGTGAGAAATTCCTGTCTTTTTGCCCTTTTTCTCGCGGGTGAAAAGAAGATATCCAACTAGCAAGCTATTTTCGCAATCCTTAGTGACATTTCATCGAAAAAACGCTTCGCTTCTTGCATCATCCGCTGCTTTCCATGACCTAACAGCGTCCTCACGTGGGCCTTTAGACCATTTTTTAGCTATGAGCCCCTCACAAGTCATCGTCGCCGCTAACGCTAGCGAAGGCTGTGCGCACTTCCAGACTACAACGATCTCGGTGATCGTTTGCGTGCTTATCTTTCGGTTCGCCGAGATCGCCACGCCCGTTTATGATCATTAGCAGCACAAACATCACACATGCCAAGCGACACTCCTCGAGGTGGAGGACGTGTTTATGGTCTCGGGGCTTGCTCTTCTGGGCTTTTATCTCCCTGGCAACAGCAGGTGTAGCACCTTTCGCGAGCGCTTCGAGCGGGTATCAAGGCGGCGTGAACTTTCCTCATTGTAAAACATCCATTTTCTTTGCTGCGAACCGCGTTCGGATACATCGTTGCTAACAGGTGCTTGTGGCACGCATCTCTTGTCCTGTCCTTACTTTGAAGTGAACTGTGATTGCCTTGCATGGAGTTAAAGTAAGCTTTGTGCAGGACGTTCTGATGTGGCCTCGAAAACCGAGGTTGTAGAAAGCACGATAGAACTATGTGAGGAAACTTTTGATTTCCAGTCAGTTTGCAGATTTCCCTTTAAAGCCAAGCGTGCAAGCAAAGAGTCTCTCGATGTCGCTTCAAATGTTGCCTTCCTGTAGGACATGTGGGATCGGCTCTAGGCCAAACATTAGCTGGGATAATGACGTTCCAGTCATATTTTGGACATTGTTGCAGACTTTTAACACACAGTTAGTATCGAATCACGCCTTCGTATCAAGCACCGCATGAGTCACCCCTTGTGAGGCTGCCAGATGCATCTCCTCGAAGAGAACACATATTTTGACCTCTGTACTTGCCATACCCAGATACGGTTTATACTGTCGTTATGATCAGCTTACTCCGTGTTCTACCAAACGAACTTCTCGCTATGTCGATATCGACTTCTGCGACCGTCTGCTTCGGTTGAAACATTTTTTCCAGAGGGTAGCCAGAGGCTTCAGTGGACTATACAACGGACTAATTTTTCGGCATCCGGGACAACGGGGTAAACAACACAATCAAAGCACTCATCGTTGTAATATTATAACATTTATTTGTGCTTCATCAAAACGTGCTTTCTAAATAAAAATTACACAATGCTCAAAATAAAATGTTTCCGCGCTCATAAGCCTAAGCCCTTGGAAAAAGATGAGAAAAACGGATAAACGAAAAAAACGACTAGGTACGAAAAATGCTTAAGCTGATTGCAGGTCAGATTGCTTCAGAAGTGTGACGGATTTGTGCCAATGTTGGCACTCCGATGTGATCCTCGATTCGGTGTCCCCCTCGATTCGAGCACCGGTTTTTGTGACTCATTTGCTCTATGACAGACTACGTGCTACACTTTTGTCGCTTATCAGTCCGGCTCGGAATAATGTTTTCCCCTAACGCCGTGATGTAAGCCGCTCTTTTGACGCTTTCCGTGCTCGGCGGTCGCCACGCGACTGATACCGCCGCTTTTGAAGTTTGTGTTTGTGCTCTCCGTGGGGAAATCACAAGTTCCTTCCCGCAGGAACGACGAGGTGTCGCAGGAAGTCGGTCGCCTAGTGAGGAGTGAGGCGGCGGTGAGTGAGTCCCTGGCGTAGTTTTTAATACGCGCGTTAATCCTCTTGGCGAATGGGAATCGTGAAGTCCTCGAGTGCGCCCCGAAGGACGAGAACTGTCCGAGCGAAACTTTTTTTGGCTCTAATGATGCAGTTTAAGCCTATCTACTGCACTGGTTAGAGTATGTCGTAGTCGTGCGTAGAAAGAGCACTTCCGTTTTGCAACTAAAGTCCATCGCCAAGCCTACGCTCCCGATGAATTGTAAGTCCCCCTGAGACCCGATGACGAACCATTCGAGTGTTCGCTTCGAACCAAAAATATGCTTTATTCATGATACTCATTTCTCGTTTTCACACAGGGCTAAGGACCCCGCTACCGAATGCCCATCTCGGATCTGAAGGTGACTACAACACGTGGCATTTTTCGATCGTGCTCCCCGAAAAAGATCGTTCGTTATGCCGAAATAAAATTGATTTTTTTGCTACGTTTCTGAACATTTTGGTCGACTTCGCTGGAGTCGCATGTTGCTTGACCGAATTGCTTTTCACCAATCTTCCGAGTCGAATGATTTTTGGAAATATTTTGACTAGTTCTTCCGCAAATTTGTATTAACAGCTGCCGACTATACTTCTGGGGCATCCCAGTTTATTATTTTTTAAAGTTTTTTTTTGTTTGAGTCGGTTTCCACCACCAGGGAACCTAACCGACGTCTTAATGACGCAACGATTTGACTGATTCATGACATTTTTTTCAGACGACCTTCATGGTTTATCGTCATAATCTGACAGAAAATTTGTCCTCGGTTTGTACATTATACTCCGACGCCTTCCGCGCTAGGGCGACCGAGGCACACGGCGGCGGCGTTAGCAGCACTGCGCCACATGACCTCCGTCGCGCCGGATCGCATTTTGCGGCCGCCAATATTCCACAGAACCTGAGCGTATTGCTGGCTCGACCTCAGACGCGATCGAGGATGCAAAACCGGTTCAGCCCCGATCCGATATCGTTGATGAGGTTACCAAGCGGCGCATGCATATTTTGTAGCGCGTAGTCGTGCGTTTCCGTCGGTCATTCCACTTCTCTTCCACTTTCACTACCAAAGCAGTCACTCTTTGCGCCTTGGCTTGTTTTCATTCTAGCCGACATATGCTGACTACAACTAACGATGTATACCCAAAATTGCACCCGACATTGTTGGGTCTAGTATCCGAATCAGGGCTGCGTGGGAATCGGACATCGGCCATTTCTGCAATCCGTCCAAATGACCGTATCGCCCGCCATCCAGAAAATATGTAATCATTACATCGCCCTTTTTTGACCCCCCCCCCCCGCCCACCTTCCACGGGGTGTAATAATTTTTTGCACTGAATTTGGTTGGGGTCCGACCCCCCCCCCCCCCCC
>JNEY01001350.1:0-13636 GCA_020875895.1 Aphelenchus avenae
GACCGACCAAACATGCGTCCCAAAAATTGGACGCAGTTTAAGCCCAGTACAGGCGATACCAACATCATTTAAGTCGAAAATTTGACATTTATGCTGAAAATTCGCTCTGGTGGCGCCTAGCGACGGGCAAGTAAACCGAGTCGAAAAACGGCCTTATTTGGCCACCAAAGGCCGACACACAGCCAACATGAAGCTACTCGTAAATCCAAGCCAGAAGAGCAGAAGTTCTCCTGGGATCAAGTAAAGCAGTATCAGCGAGATAAAGCATGCAAAAAGTATCCATTTCACTCTCACCTTGCATGCTTACAGCACGACTTCGAGCAGTAAATTTACTACTGGAAATGGATGGCGGAAATTGTGGAAATGGAAATGGTGCCAAATTGTGTTAGTGGGAAATGGAAATGACGAAAAAAACTTCGCGGAAATAGAAATGGAAATGACAGAAAAAAGTGAAAATGCTGAAACGCTGTTTGTTACGCACCCGCCATCCACGCTTAGGCTGAAGCTTAGGCTGTTCGATTTTGCTCAGGCTTAGGAATGCCAGAAAAAGCGATTTAAAGAAGGTATAGATTATTTTTCACAAGATTGGCTGAAATTCCAGCCGATCTTGTGAAAAAAACATGGTTGGCTAGCCGTTCACGTTATCGGCTAGCCGATGATGTTTTGTAACAGTATCGGCTAAAATTTCAGCCGATAACGTGAACGGCTAGCCGTTCACGTAATCGGCTGGAGGTTTAGCCGTTCACGTGATTGGCTAAAAAACAAATCGGCTGCAACGTTTACATCGCATTCCGAGAGAACCAGATGCAACGTCGCTCCTTGTTGCTTCGCGGCGCTTCGCCTACAAGACTGACTCAAGAACCTGCAGTGATGCAGCGAATGTCCTGGGCGAGAACAACGAACTGATAGTAGGGGTCGTGAAGAACGGAGCAGATAGTAACAATCCACTTTGGATGAATGAATGGTTGCCTTATGCACTAACAAGAATCGACGTGCGTCACTAGCGACGTTCGAAGGACTATCAGCCGGCGGTGGTCGTCGTCTCGTAAAGTATCCGTCATAGTTGGACAGTCTTAGAGAATTCTCCTTCCCGTCTACAGCTAGCGACTGTATGGCCGCGTACCTGGAAATCCGCGACATTGGCGCAACGGGACAGTGTCAGCAGCTGGCTTGTGCACAGAACCAACAAACGGCCACGAACGCGGTAATAAGCATTTCCAGTGGTCTGAATTAATTTAAAAGATGTTCAGAATGAGTTAGACAGGATTCAAGTTGCGAGCACTTTACTGACTGGTTTTTGATGGGCAAACTATTCGTGTTGTACTGTCGAACGACGCTAAAAGACGATCGACTCGTGGTCTGCATCAAACTAAAACAATTATGTTTGACTTAAGCATCGCGTAGCAACTCACTCTAACGTCGAGCAGCCCTTGGCGGCGACGCCGGCGGTAGGCGTCGAAGGATTCTCGAAGACGCTTGATTAGAGATCCGTTTCTCCACGTTGCCAGTAGTCCAATGATTAAAGCAAGTAGGACCACGTTAAAGTGCATCCAGGCACCTGCACCATTACCTTAAAGCTAACGTCGCAATATGCCTCAACCTTCCAGAACCAAGTACTTGTCGCGTACCTTCGTCCATGAGAGCTCGTGTCGAGAGCACTGTCATGGAGATGGGAACCTCTTAAAAGATACATTGCAAACAATGCGACACAATGAAATATATTAATTTTAAAGATATTGAAAATCACCTTCTGCGATGCCCCTTAGATCGCCAGGATCGAGCAGTAGAAGGTCTCCGTCCTTCGTGCTGTTTTCAAAGCCAAGTCGGCGAACCTTGCCGAGACGAGTAGCGTCCTCTATGGAGCCGGCTTCGATCACTTCACGCATGCTGAGAGCTTCGACAGTGACATTCGGTCCGAGAGTAGCGTTCGCAAAATCGATCGCGTCCCTCAAGGTTGTCCCGTCCTGCAAAAATACCGACGCGGTCTCTGCCAAGGCTCGACTTTGTGGGCCGTACCTAACCGTACTCCGTTCCGCACCGTTTTCCTTTTATTACGGAACGGCGAGGGGTAAAACGGGCCGTTAACGGATCGAAGATTTACGCGGTTTTGTCCGGAACTGTCATTGTTGCGGCCCACCGTACAAGCTGCTTACCTAGTATCACGGGAGCAGGTCTGTAAATTTGAAAATCTGAAAATTTCTGACGTGCTTCTTTCAAAATTCTAAATCTTGCTTTTGGAAAATGATTTTCAGCCAGAATTCAGCCTTTGGATTCATGAAGGGCTCAGTTGATGGTATATTAAGCCTACCTTTACGGTCCACGCCGCGACCAGATCGTTGTTAGCGGTGTAAACACGGCCAATCCGGTAAAACTCCAGAGCTTTCGGGACGATTGCACGGGCTCCACTGAGCTGGGCTACATCCACGAGATGTGTTCCTGTTGCATGTTGCACGACGCCATCGGTGAACGGAACGATAAGGGCGTCCGAATCACTCTGCTTGATCGACTCCTGCAGCGGGCGAAGGCGGAGCTTGTCTAAAGCGTTCTTTGGACGAAAACAAAACTACCGGTGTGTAGAGAATTCTGGATTCTATTTCCTGCTTTCGATAAAAATTAAGAAGACACACTAACGTTTGTGAACTCCGCTGTGTCACCAGCAACGATGTAGACGATCGGCTTTGAGGTCAAGAGCCGGATCCGTTCCAGAACAGCCACTTGTTCGGGCTCCCAGTCGTGGTAACGAGTCCTCGTGTCGGTGGTGATTGTCACCTCGCCGTACCTTGTGTAGCCACGGACGGTTTCATTGATGTTCTCCAGTACCTGGTGGACATGTCTAAAACGCCAGCTTTAACGCTTCTCAGATACGCATAAAACCATAGCAATCACGCATATTTATGAGTATTATGAGTATCCTATTACCCTATTCTAACATATAAAAAATTCCCCCCCCCCCCATACCAATAAGTGCACATCTATCTGGGTTCGCTTATGACTAAGTCCAAAATTTCGGAATCTTCGGAGATCGACATCGCCATAGCCAAAATTTTTCTGGGTATCGCCGGCATCGGGCTCACAAAATGAAAGTTGGAATACGTTTTTTTCAGTTGGTGTGCCGGGCTTCCTAAAGTATTCGAATAAAAACGGTGCTGAATGCAATCTTTTTTGAGTAAACAATCTCGAACTTTGCGTCGATATGGTACCGAGTTTTTTTTGGTAACATAACGCAGGCGCATCCGTCACGTACGTGTACGGCATGACACCAGCCAAGATTTCTACGACGGTGATGGGCATACCTGAACGGCTCATTCTTCAGCAGTTTCGTTAGCGTTCGGAGATCATGTTCTCGGAATAAGTCGTTCACGACGCCATGAAATTCTGCTCGTTGTGATGAGGTGTCGTAATGATCGTCGCTAGCGTAGTCGCCGGCATAATACTCCGGCTGCTCCGTCGGTGGGTCACTGGAGGCTCTCACGACGAGGAAGACGATGTCACTGCCGGTCAGAGCTTGGTACACATCATCTTCCCATGGTGCGATGTAGGCATCCTCAGTGGTCGTACTTAGTAGCGCCGGAATATCGGTAAACGTGATTCGAGCAGGACGTCGTTTTCCGGTGCTAAAGTCCGCTGTAAATTTACGGTCCTGAAGTGAAAAGCCGATAAAATGTACAAGCACCTACGGGCGGTATGACAGGGGCGTTCTACAAGGATTTTTCCTGCTATCAAAGCCCAACAAAGCAACGCTGTAACCTGGCTGCCAGGGTTACATTTTCAGAAGGGCAGAGAGGCAGAAGGCCTAAAAGGGCCGAGTAGGGCACGCGTCCGGTACGGATTGGTCGGTACACTATTGCTTAGAATTTCCGAGTTTCGCACACTGTTCGATTCGTACAGTACGGCAGTTGGGACAGTACGGTACGGCGTACGGTACGGTGAGAGTCATATCGATGGCTGTATTTCGACAAGCGCACGTACCCGAACGCTTTTGCCAGCCAGTCGAACCGTTCGTCCGGGACAACACTGCTTCTGGACACCAAACTGCATGTTGTCGAGAACTCCGTGTACATTTCTGACTCGTTTGTGTAGAAGACTGAAGAGCAACGTCTTTCCGGAGTCTCTCGAGCCAATGACGCCTATCTCAAGGTCCGCTCCTATCGGATGGAGAATGCGTGGACGAGCGTCATTGTAACCGATGCACAGTTGTGGATCCGCTGCAAAATCTGCTTGTACTAAGTGTAACGGCATAGCTGAGACGCTTCACTGACCTTCAGCTGCCGTTGGTCCGAAGACAAAACGAACAACATCCGCGGATTGAAGTCGGTAGGAACGCTCCTTTGTCTGGAAAGCGTCGTCGTTGATCGAAGGGAGCCCTTTGACGGCGTCAAGGTTAGCCACCTCCACGGCTTTAAGGTGGCTCTTTGCCGTCTGATTAAAGAGCTCCAGGTAATCGGTTCTGCAGTTGTGGCGGCGCCTTAGCGACGGGTCCTGGTCGCCACATCGTAAGTGATACGCCACTCCTGCAGCTACTGTCGCAGCTGTGTTGCCCTGAAGATCTGTCGTTTGCACATATTCTCAGAATAGGCATGTAATTTCTGCCATTTTAAATCATACTTACTGCTTGAGAAATTAGATTAGAAAATGTGAAATTTCGGGAATTCACCAGACGCCATGGAACATAATGTCTTTAACCAAAATTTCAAGAAAATTATATCATTTTAAATATGAAATCTGATAAGTTTGTAAAAAACTTCACTGAGTTAAGCCCTGCGCACAATGCCGACCCCGAGTCCGAGTCCGGGACTCGATGTGCATTGTGCGCACCGCGAGTCCGAGTCCGAGTCCGACCTCGACGATTCCTCGGACTCGGACCCGTACTCGGACTCCAGGTGCGCACAATGCGTGTACAGGACTCGAGGTAGGACTCGAGGTCTGTGTTTTGAAGGACATTGTCCCATGCACTACCGACCGAAAAAAATCAAAAAAAATTTTTGTCGCTAAATTATTATTTTCGAGCGCCAACATACTCAGCAACTTGATATTAGTTGGTTGTAGTATGTCTCGGAACGTAAAAACGTATCTACAACAAAATCCGTGAAGTGGGCCCTTAACAAGGGTGAACCTCGGATATACACGTATAACTTTTTAGCGAGGGATCCAATCGAGACGGGGACCACTTTGCTCGACTTAGAATTAAGTTCTGCATCATCCACAAACTTTACCCGATCAAAATCGGTCAAGAATGAAGCCTACAGACCTCGACGCCACCTCGAGTCCTGACGAAAACAAGTGTACCTCGGATGAACGTGCATAACTTTTTTCGGGGCAGGCAAAATGCGCTGAAACCATGAAAAACGAGTTCCAAAATGTTAAAAAATAGTATGTGCGTCGAAAACCGCGTCGAAATCGGTCGAGAATGAGCCTCACAGACCTCGAGCCGACCTCGAGTCCTCACAAAATTGTCAAAAAATTTTGAAACCGACCTCGAGTCCAAATCTTACCTCGAGTCCATCCTCGAGGACGTCCTCGAGGACATGTCCGCGCATTGTGCGCACCTCGAGTCCGAGTCCGAGTCCGAGTCCTGGGACTCGAGGTCGACCTCGAGGACATTCATTGTGCGCACCTCGAGTCCCGGCTTCGGACTCGGACTCGGACTCGGACTCGGACTCGGGGTCGGCATTGTGCGCAGGGCTTTAAGCATGGCTAAAACACAGATTTTGCAAGATAGGTCCATCACGTGGAAGTAACCCCTAGGCGTCCATTTAGTCCCCCCCCCTCGCATAATTGTAGCGGATAAAATGGAGAAGGTAGGGAAACTGAATTACCCTACTCTAGTTCTATACGACGCAAAAACAATTTTTTGCAACACCCACCGGGATGTGCCATGTCGTCACAGTCCCTTGTGTCACAAATAGCACTTCCTTCACGCATGTCATCGCAACTCGTGCCACTGCCTACTGCAAATGGATCCAGAAGGAAACCAAGGGAGATGTTGAATGCACAGTGCCTCCAAGATAAAGTGAAATGCATGCTTGTTGTATTGACAGGAGATGCAACTATGTAGCTGTCATGTAGTCGACCTTGACCTGGAGCTGAAGTGTTAAAATAAAACGTAAACAAGCTAAAGGGTACCCGGAATTGAACCGGGAACATTCGATCTGCAGTCGAATGCTATGATTCTATGCTATACCACCGAACGGACGAACAGACGTAATGGAACGATCCATAGCGCGGTGCATTCCTTGTTAACGCTACTTCAAATTTTTTTGAAGTAGCGAAGTTTGAAGAAATGAGTGGTATTTTTTTCATAAAATTATACTGCTCTAATTCCTATCACCAAAAAATGGGCATTTTCCACTTGAAGAGTCATTTTTCTGCATTATTGTGCGTTTGTTAACCGCATTTTGGGACCATGGCTTATCATTTTTGTGCGCTCGGTTTCATTTGTCAAAAATTCAGTAAGTTCGGCCGTTTTAATCGAACCCATGACAATTTTCCTCGTTCTTTGCGCGAACGCAATAGCGCATTAATAGTCTTAAGGTCATCCTGACTATTAAATGCCGGTGCTTTGCTTAAGCGCTGCTGTTCTGAGCAATGTCGTTAGTGATGCATTTCACTGTAGGATCCGTATGCTTAGACGTATCAATGGCAGTTGATCAATTCGGTCCAGGTTTACGACAACTTCTCTTACTCTCTCTGAAGCATTTGTTTATCATGCTATATAAACAAACTTTGGACAATTTTCGGGTTAACATTTGACTCTAGTGGCAGATATTAAAGATCGACAACTTCTGCCGTACCGTACTGACCATCCCCCCCCCCCGTACGTACTTCCGTACCGTACGGAGGGGCAGACAATCGTCACGTTGTCCGTTACGTTTAAGTGGATACGTCTAACGTAACGGATAACGAACGGCATCCCACTTGCCTACCCTTACCGTGCTGCCCCCCCCCCTCCCCGGGGACCGTACTGCCGTACCAAACTCAGTACAACGACGTACTCGGTACAGTACTGATAACACTAAAAAGCGTCAATAATCTACGTTATTGCCTCAATAACGTTGAAGTTCAGGGCAAACATTGGTAGTACTAGTACTTGTAGTACTAGTAGTACTGATAAAATGGTCAAACGTTGGTACATTAGACCTAAAGTGGAACCAACATTTGATAAAAGGGTAGAAAAACGTCAGTACGACTACCAGTATCCGTACTAACTCCATGCCGTACTGAACCGAAGTATCGTCGTACCGTACTGCCGTAACGAAGCATTGTCGTACCGTACTGCCGTACCGTACTACGGCAAGTACGGTACGGTACGGGCCCTAATACCGTACGGTTCTCAATATTTAGCAGACAGTTGATGGCCACTTTTAGGCCACGTAGGCAAAAAAAGAGGGAAAAAGCCGACTTACACTGTGTTTGAACCATTTAAATTGTTGTACGACGTAGTAAGCTCCCGTTCAAGTACGGGTCACATATTAGCCGTAGTGGTGCCGCACATCCAGCCTTATGGCGCGAACGGTGACCTATCGCGCTTCCGATTCCTGGCTGGCGGGCAGACATGGATCGCCGTACGGAGGAGCAGTCATATATGGGGACAGGTAAGTGGAACACATTCGATGGCATGCCTGAATGACCTAGAAACGGCACAAGACTGGTAACCGGTCTCCCTGAATGAGTCAGGCGCCAGTTGAACCTGGATGAATTAGGTTCAACTGGCGAGTCCGAGTTGTACGATCATCGTGTCAAGTGGCGAGTTCAAGCAAAACCGGGTTCAGCGACTAAAATGGCAAGGGAGCGAGGTGCTCGGGCTTGAACTAAGCCGGGCCAGGAATGTACAAGGTATTGGATAAACCAGCGCATGGATGAGCAAATGCCCGCATGACAATATTCTAAACATATCCTCTTCCTATTGTACGGCGGTCACGATGGCGGTGGCTGTAGCACCTTGCGGTGCAGAAGTGAATCTAGCGACGTCGACGACTACTACGGCACTAGAAAGTGCAGACGGATTTTGGGTAAAGGTGGCCACGTACATGCTATACCGCTTGTGAACTGCTCGCCACCAGAGAGTTACGTGGGTCGCAGTTATGCAGAAACACGTCAGGCTTTGATGGACTAACTTCTCTAAAATACTGCCCGGTGCAAATTAGGAATATGTTTTGTTAAAACGAATGTCATGGCCAAATTTTTGGGTTAAACGCAGGTAGACACGAATCCTACACGGCGCAGGACCGTGCCGCATGTGTACGCTTTCGCACATGATGGCGTCTGTCTGCAACGACTCAAGCATTCGTCTTAACCGAAGAGATTTATTACTGCTTCATTCTACGTCGTGCTCCTCAATAGCGTGCCATGGTCAGTGGGCGCTTTTTCCGGCCGATCAGGGGATGGAAGGAGGTCCCTTAAAGGAAGTGTGACCGGAACAGCTAAATGCTGAGAGCGTTCCTGCGTACGGCTCAAAATATTTGAATGTTTATCAAGCAAGGCCACGCGAGTGCCTTCGCCATGACCTCGACAAACAAACAGCGGATTAACAGGAAACGTAGACGGCAACGGGGGTTGCTTAAAAAGCCACAAACTTGGAACTTCCTGATGAATGCAAGAAACGGTTTCCGTAGTTTTGGTAGGCGGGGAAAAATTATTGGCCGTCGCCTTCAACGTGAATCTAGACCATTGTCTCAAAATGCTACTTAGACTTATCAGCGAGCACGCTCATTCTGAGGCTGGGTACGACTTGGTTGTGATGGAGGATGACGACAGGTTCTGAGCGGGTTCTGCTAATACTTCTAGCACCTTTCTCCGTTGAATACTCCACAACACGATTTTCAAGAAGTACCAGGGATGGGACCGAACTTCGGATTCGGAAATTCGGTACATTTTCCGAAGTTCGGGTTCGGATTCGGTTGAAAAAACCACATATTTCCGAAATTAGCACTAGATAAGCTGACACGGCGACAGGCGTCGCAGAGGCGGAAATTTTCACCGTTTTTGGCCACAATTTACAGATTTTGGCGGAGTCGCCTGAGGCGCGCCATATATTCGACTCGGAAAATGGATGAAAACAATAAAGCTCACGCATAGCATATAAGTTGAACTAGGCGTTCACCCTAAGCAATCATGGTCTGACAAAAGATGCGCCGTTTGCAGAGCTGCCGTTACGCTCAGAACTGCCTACTGGACTCAGGCTCACTTGAAGTTAAAGTCTGGGATTTTCTTCTGTTTCTTTTCTGAGCCTAAAGTATATACCGTATTTTTTCGAATAGAGCCCCTGGGGCTCTATTTTCCATATATAGCTCAGTTTACTGCATACTAGGTGGGTAAGTACCGCAAGACAGCAAAGACACAACTAAAGTTTAACGTGCCCATCGTCGCTAAAGTATCCATTCTCGTCGTCTTCGTCTGCATCAGCTAGCTCCAAGATGTCCGCGAAGTTTTTCACGATGTTGACAGTGTGCTTCTCGAAAAGGCGCGGAATTGGATCGTCCGCTTTAAAACAGTGAATGATGTCACCTTCGCTGCCATCGGCGGCGGTAGTGAGCCCGCACGTCTTGAAGGATGCCTAGATCAGCTCTTCCGGTAGGGAATCCCAGGCGTTGACAACCCATTTGAGCCAGATGCACGGTCCACCTTGTAGGCACTGGCGACATCATTCACCTTGTCGTAACGGCGAAACCGCTTGACTGCCTCCATCTTTTGCTCGATCGAAAAGCTGCGCCTCTTCTATGACGCAATATCCGGCTGCCGAGGTTGGAAGGATGCGATAGGACAGCGGACAGAGCTCCCATGACGCACGGACTGGGTGCTGCCTGGACCAGTTGGCACTGAGCTATCGACTTCTCAGGGCTTACTCGTGATGGGGGTCTATTCCAGGGATGGGCAGGTCCCGGTCCCGGAGTCCCGGTGGTTTTGGTCCAGGTCCCGGTCCCGGTCCCGGTCGTCAAAAAAATCCCGCCCATAACAGCTTTTATGACTAGGTATTTTCGTATTTTCGGGACAAGACGCGAACCATTTTTGTTCGATTTTGCTCATTGCTGCCAACTTTTTCACTTCATTTTGTACCCATTTTTGTCAGTTTTACCTTATTTTGCGCAATTTAGATTGATTTCTGTTGATTTCGGCTATTTCTTGTAAATGTGCTAAGGAGTTGTATTGTTCTTTAACCTTACTATGCCCGCTGCCTACTGTTCATGTAAACACTATTACAAAATCACATTTCAAAACCAACGAAGGCCTGGCTTTAGCGCAATTTTGCATATCCAAAGTTGCTCTGGTGGCGCCTGCGGCGATGTCTTGCTGACTTTAGAATTTCCACTAGGGCCTGAGGGTCCGCCGCTAGGCGCTGCCCGAGCAAATTTTCACTAAAATAGTAAAATTTTAGTCTAGAATCTCGTTCATATTGCCTAAATCGAGCCATTTTGTCCTTCTTTATGTTTCAGTTTCTGTTTTCAGGTGACGCTTGAGCTAGCTAGAACGTTGCTTTCGTCGTAGATACAAACCGCCTTCCGCAGCGGCCAGTCACGGAAATTACCGTATGCCCCGGTCCCGGTCCCGGTCCCGGTCGTCAGAAAAATTCCGCCCATCCCTGCTCTATTCGAGGGTGGGGCTCTATTTAAGGGTGGGCTCTGTTTTCTATAAGGTCTCCGATGGGGCTCTATTCAAGGGGGGGGGGGGCTTTAATCGAAAAAATACGGTACTCATAAACCAGAAAAAAATCAAAAAAATACAGAAAAATCACAAGAAATCAGAATCCGACGTAAAACGTGTATTCGTAGAAGTTATATATTTAGCAATTCGGCCGATAATGATTTCACTATCCGTTTGTTACGCAGTCTTAGAGCCGAAGTTAGATGCCAGAGAGTTCTTCGACGAACAACAGTGAGAGCTATTCTTCATTTTCACGCAGAAAACTGTTTCACTAGCTTCCCACGACGGCCAGAGACTGCCTGGTAGAGTCCTAGAGCGAACTGAGCCGTTGCTGCTGAAAGTGCGTTTCGATTCCTACTCGCTCTCCTTCGTAGTACGCGAATAAGCTCAGTAAATATCGCAAATGAATGGACAGCTTGTTTGTTTCCGCAGACTTCTTCATTTTCCCAAACACCAGGCAGCTGTTATAGTTATTGCTACTTCTAGCGCTTACCGTCGGCTTTTACAACGTCGAATACGCTCACTTCGTTGGAATTCAAGCACGATCAGGTACGTACGCAAGGCGTTAAAGCGTTCATGACACTTGTAAAACAACACCCTAATCCCGGTTTTATAATGATCCTCATGATCCTTCGACTTTTGAAACGGCTTGCTAGCGCTGTTCAAAATACGCATCTTGCAACCATTTCATGGACTGCAGAACTGATTTCAAGCTCTTCAACGATAATCGTTTCGAGATAATTTTACCCTGGATATATACATGTAATAAAACTCGGTGCTTCTCTTTCGCTTTCGCTACTCTACATACGTTCCAAGACAAGGTTCAGAATTACGACGCAGTTCGTACTGCCCAGAGAAAGTAGAGTTTTTTTGAACCCGTATTGTAAAAAAACAGTATTTTCACGCCGAGTTTCAGGTACGTGATGGCGCCCAGAATCAAGGTTCACAAGTGCGACGAATGCGGGAAGCTGTTCGGAAGACCTTACCAGCTGGCGAGACATCTACGCGTCCATTCCGGCGAGAAGCCGTTCCAGTGCACAGTCTGTGGCATTTCTTTCGCTTTACGGGTTAACCTCAACGTTCACCAGCGGACACATAGTGACGCCGCGAAGTTCAGTTGCAACCTCTGCGGAAAGCGCTTTAAGTGGAAAGGCGGCCTTAAGCGACACGGACTGACGCACAGCCGTGAAAAGCGCTTTAAGTGCGAGCAGTGCGGCAACGATTCGCACAGAAAGGGAATCTCGACAGGCATAGAAAGACGCATTCCGACGAAAAACCTTACATCTGCACGGAATGCGGCGCCCGGTTCCTTCTCAAACAGCAACTCCTGCGTCACCAACGCGTCCACACCGGCGAAAGGCCTTTTAGATGCGACATGTGCGACAAGACATATTCTCAGAAACGTCATCTCAATGATCACCGACGCGTCCATACCGGCGAAAAGCCTTTTGAGTGCAAGCACTGTGGCAAGCGGTTTTCCAAGAAGGGCAACCTCAGGGCGCATCTGCCCATTCACTGCGTCCAGAAGCCTTTCCGATGCGAAGAATGCGGAGCCGTCTTCTCATTGAAGTGCACGCTTAATACCCACAAACGCAAACATTCCGGCGAAAAACCGTTCCAGTGCGATCAGTGTGATAGGCGGTTTACCCGGAAGTACGAACTTCGGTGTCATCAGCGTGCCCATACAGGCGAGAAACCTTACCGGTATGAAGAGTGTGGGAAGAGATTTGTCCAAAGAGGACAGCTCATTCAGCACCGGCGTATACATGATTATAGGTCGATTCGTGAATGTCGGTTCGTGGACGGTCGATTCGTGGACAAAATCCGGTCGATTCGTGGACAGTCGTTTCGTGGACATCTTAAATTTGAAACAGTTTGCAGTCCGTGAGCCATATATTCTCCCATGTAGCGCACACACACACATTTTAAATGTAGTACTAAAGGAAAGATCGACTAAAACTAAAAAAAGTATGTCCACGAAACGACCGTTTTGTCCACGAATCGACCGTCCACGAATCGACCTTCACGAATTGACCGTTTACCGTATACATACGGGCGAAAAGGCGTGTCATTGCGAGGGCTGCGGGACCAATTTTGCGTGGAAAGCAAAATTACACGAGCATAAAACGACGTGCGGAAGCCATTTCCGGTGCGAGGAGCCAAGTTGTGAATTCGACACCAAGACGTACGTCGAGATCGAAGATCATCGCGTCAAGGTGCACGGAAAAGAGCCGCATCGGAAATGCCCGATTTGCCACGCATGTTTTTCTACGCATGATGTCCTTAAAAGACACGAACGCCGAGCACACAATGGACGTTACGACCATGCATGCGATAAGTGCGGTATAGGCTTCGACAACAGGTCAAGCTATCTAGCGCACAAGGAGAAATGCAACGGCGTCGCAGCGGTAGGGACTTAATACGCTGGGCGGTACGTGCTCGGTGCCGATTAAAAGACCAAGAACATCAGCCCTAAAACACTTTCGAAAACGGAAAAGACTTTGCAAGGATAATTGGTATAACTGTTTAGAACGCCAGTCGATATCGGCCACTGCTTATTCATCGCTAGCCTCGGGCGCATCTACGGTTCTTACTCCATGCGGGGGAGGGGATTTTTATTGGGGGTAGGAGCATAAAAAGTTATGGGGGGGCACAGAACAGCATGGGGGGGGGCAAAAAACTAACATGGGGCATGATTTTCTAGGTATGAGGTATTTCTGTATAGGTCTTTCTTATAAACGGTACGGCACGTATGTTATGCGGTCGCGCAGTCTCTATTGATCTGTCTACAATCTTCGTAGCCGTCGTCCTTTAGGCTTTCAAGGGACGTATCCGCCAAGTCGCGGAGAAGCACCACATCGAAAAGGATTACGAGCTGACCGAAGAGCTCGTAGGCCAGGGGTAAGTGGCAACTTTCCATAGGCTACAGTGGCGTAATTTGGGGGGGGGGGTCGCGGGGGGCGGCGCCCCCCCTCGCCGGGCCTTCGGCCCGGCGAGA